>ML781993.1:203360-244475 GCA_009831015.1 Picea engelmannii
TGTTGTTGCAGGTGTGCGCAGAAGTCGAGAAGACTTCAACACTTAGCGTGTTTGAAGATTTTCCGCAAGGAGTGCGTGCAAGAAGTTCTCAACAGGACTTGAGAAGTCGAGAACAAGCTCAGGAGGGATAGGCCTTCAAGGTTGTGGAAGGACAGTGTAGAGAAGTTGTGTGCACAGGTCACACCGAAGAGTCGTAGGTCGGCGAATGAGTCTCGTGGAGAGATATTTCTTGTTCGAGGATTACGCCAGAAAAAGAGGGACGGTTGATATTCTTCGTGGAGAATATGCAAGTTTCGGTAACTCGTTGGATCTCTCCCCGTTGCAGGAAAGTTCTCAGTTCAGGAGGGCAGAGAATTGATATAGGATTGGCGGGTGTTGTATTATTCGGGAGATCGCCATTGAGATCTCGTGAGTATAGTGTTGGAGAGTTGGTAACGGGAGCCGCGAAGTCGCGAGGTGCGACATCCCGACAATGACGTAAGTCGCCTGGACCATAGGGGTGAGTGCAAGACAGGTGGCGGAGATCAGAGATCTCGTGACCTTGGGACTCGCCATTTAAAGATTTTTAGATTGGGAGGTACAAGTCGCGAGGGAGCGAGGCAGCGAGATCGCGAAAGAAGGGTATCGGCATCTCGGAACATCGAAACTCGGGAGTTAGAGGACCGAGTGTTGGGGTCGTGAGTGGCGAAGTCGCGATAGTGCGAGGCTACGATAAAACGGAAGTCCCGAGGAAGCAGGAGAAGATCGGGACATCGGATCTCGGGGATCCGAAGGGTTAGTGATCAACTGAGAATTTGCGAAGTCGCGAAGTGTCGATCCTCCAAAAGGAAAAGTGAGGGTCACGAAATAGAACCTGTGGGGTGCAGACTTCCCGATAAGGAAGTAGAAGAATCGTTGAGTTCTTCGGGCCACAAGTAAAAGAAGGTCCTGTGTGAGGCGATCGTGCTTCGAGGAGTGCGCTCAGCATCAAGAAGGAATGCGAGAAATACGGGAAAAGATTATCTGATTTGATCAAGGATTGGGTCTCACACCTAGCGAAGTTCAGGGCAGATAGCAACGGAATTTATTCCATATCTTCTTTGGAACCACAATTCAAATACATAGCGATGATGACCTGTAGATTGTATGGGAGGGAAGACACTGCGCATTTTTTCCT
Organism: Picea engelmannii; assembly: GCA_009831015.1. Taxonomy (NCBI): domain Eukaryota; kingdom Viridiplantae; phylum Streptophyta; class Pinopsida; order Pinales; family Pinaceae; genus Picea; species Picea engelmannii. Next base: position 204,517 of record ML781993.1, read on the forward strand.
CCCATGGATGCCTCTGATGCATATAGTAGTAGAAGGTTGTTCTTTCGACTAGGCCAAACTGTTGTCAAATAGTTTGACTAGTCGGATTACAGAATATCAGACGCAGAGGGCAAGCGGGAAAGCCGCCTCATTTTTTATGTCTGCATACATCATGGACACCATGTGTTCCATGACACCTTTTCCCTTAATGAGTTGGAGTTGGGATCCATCGGAGGCTGAGCCTATCCATGTCTATCATTCTAAGCTTTGGGAGGATAAGGCCTCAGATTTTATATATGAAATCTTCAATTGGGTAATGGTACCGATGCATGTCGCCATCTTTGGTAATCTACCGCCCCAGATCTCAGATAGCATCGCGGCCAATTTGAGCAAGGTGGCTGACTGGTATGTGGAGGAAGAGTTTTCATACATCATGGTTTTCGGCGCTTCTATCCCTCCACGTGCTCTACCATTATTTATACCCGATAGGTTGGCCTGTCGCGAGGTCGCCATGCAAACCATGATTGGTGGCATAAGTAAAGAGCTGAAGGGGTTTTCAAAGAAGGTATGGCCACCTTTCCCCATTCATTTAAACACCTATTCTTTATTAGATTTCAGGCATGCAAAGGCCGAGGCAGCAACCTTAGAAGATATAAAATTAGTTCATATTGAATTCAAGAAACACGACCCGCACAGGGTCGTGAGTAATCACTTGGCTAGTTGTGGCCTTAAAAGGTTTGAGCATGAGAATTCGCCTCATGATGATATTTTCTGAGGCGCAAGATCATATGTCGAGGTTTTGGCTCGGATACAAGCCATGTCGCCCGAAGAGAGGGCCGATGTTTTCAAATTCCAAGAACATAGGGGGAGCTGCCTTCCCCCAGTATTACGGGGCAAGAATCCAACGACCGTAGAGGTGCAGCAAACAAAAGTCGAAGGCACCAAAGATTCAGCACCTGGCCAAGAAGAACAACAGGATAAAGAAGAGAAAACTGGGGGCCCGAAACAGGAAGTCGAGGCTTCTGATCCTCCAAGCGATTCAACTTTGGTCGTTACTCCAAGGAAATCATCTAAATAGGTCAGTAATCCCATTATTTTTGTTACTCCCCTGCAGTTGACAAAGGGAATACCAGACGCAGGTTGGATTTTTGGTGAAGAATTAACACCCATATCAGTAGAAGAGCTACCTATGAATGAATTCTTCTTTGATAACAAGAGAAAGGTTGTCGTGAGACAAGAACTCTACCAAGAGGCAGGTATTGTATCCAAGAAATTTAAAATTATAACTGATGGAAGAACCATGAAGAAAGAAGAATTTGCAACGCAAATAGCAAGAAAATTGGGTGCTTTCACTACGACAAACCAATATTCAGTAGGAACCCTAAAAGATCAGCTGAAGCAAAAAAATCCTCTAATCAAGACATTAGAGGCTAAACTAGCTACAACATAAGTTGCTGCCAAAGATCGGGCGAATGCAATTTTGGACCAAGCTAGAATAGATGATCAAAATGAAATCGAGCGGCTCAAACTTGATCTCGAATAGACACAGTTGATGGTTTAGACAAGTCATATATAGATAGTCCATCAAGGAGAATTGATAGAGCAACTTCAGGCCAAATTAGAGTTCGCCAAAATCCAGGTAATTGATATCGGAATATTTCAATCCCAAGCAATAGAAATCAGAAAAAGGTTATCAGCGGCGCAGCAAGGTCTTCTTGTTAAAGTAGAAATGATTCAAAGCAGCTGCCAACTCATTGATCAGATATTGGAGAACCTCTCTCTCAGAGAAAGGGAAGTCGGAGCGGCTCGGGTTTCGTTCCAGGAGGCTATTATAGCCATGATGAAAAAGGAAATAAGCAGTAGTTCCAGTTTTCCCATCTCAGAGCAGACCAGGGGCAACATCTTGTTGAAAGAATGGGAGCGCAATATATCTGAAGGAAAACTACAAGATAAGGAGATAAGAAAATCTTGTGAAGAAAATTTTGGTTTGTTAAATGGGATTTGGTTGGGTTCCGATGGTGAAAGTAGCATTGAGATATTGGGTTAGATCAATACAGTCAAATATCTGCTAAATATCAAGGAAAATGAAGAAAGAGAATTAGCCGAAATATGACAAATAACCCAAACAAACATAGTTCAAATAGATAAATGGCTAATTAAACCAAGTATATTATTATGTTCTATCAGCGCCAAAGACCAGCAGGTGGAAGGAAAGTTGCCACGATTGGTGAAAGATTGTTATATTTTTTAGGCCAATAACCAAGCAGAACCTTCTAAGTTGATATCACAGTTGGTGGAGAAGTGCGTTATTTGCACGGAGCATGCGAAGAGGCAGGTTTCCGATACCAAATGAGGACATAGATAAAGAAACGAAACGTTTTAACTCCTTTGATTGTAACCGAAAACCTCTGGAACGATTGAGATTCCAGCATATAAAAATTTGTATAAATATACATTTTGTAGAAAGAAAAAAGGTTGGACCTTTTTGGTCGATTGTAATAGAGGTTATCTTCTTTTTTAGAATTAATACAAAGCAATCCGAAGAATCCTGATTCTGTCAAGACTGTGTTATGAGTTTGTTCTCTTTGTTATTCATATTCATTGTATTTCACTTATATACATCTGATGAATGTTTCACTACAATTTAGTAAGACTTCTACTATGGTGGTTAAATTTTATTCATCTATATCATTTATAGTTTTTCCTCTGTATCGGCTAGCGGAAAATACAAGACCTGTGAACCTTTAAGTTGTCATATTTTATGCTTCGTCAGATTTCTTCTTAGTCTATTTTCTTCCTCTGTTTAAGAAGTGAGATTCTCCCTTGATAGGAGCCTTACTTTATAACATCTAAATGTTTTTCTCACATTTCACACACTATTTATTTCAAATATAACGCAGTTGCGGAAAAATGCCTTTGGTTTGCATGTTATCCTTAACATTAATTTCAAAGTTCTCTTTACAAGATCAAATTGATACAGCATTAAAACTTTTAGTTTTCTTTTAAATTTTTTTGTTCCTCTATGACTGTCCCCGTTGTAAGACAACCTAATATTGAACCCGGTTTATCAGACCAAACCCATATCACTTTAAATCTCTTTGATACTATACTTAAAACTGCCACCACCCGGGTAGAACTTGAACGTTCATGGGCTGCAATTGAACGGGATATAAACATCCAGGAACAGTTGGAAGCCAGACAGCGACAACCTAGAAATCAACCCTAGCTTCCTTTCCCAAAGGTATACTCTCCTCCCTTTTTACACCTTACTAACTTTTGGATGCCTAGACACTGTACTTTTTAAATCCTTAAGTATAGACTCTCGAACAACAGATGGAACGACCCCCAGAAATCAACTCTAAACTCAAGTATACTAGATAAATAGAATTTTTAACAAGAGAAGGCTAAGAGCATACCCTGGTCAGACGTTCAAAGAAGACCTCGGTTGAGCGCATGACCGAAAGCTTGATGCCTGCAACTTATCCTCAACAATCAAGATATACAAGCATATATGAATTATATAGAAAGTTAGCATATAAACTAGAATAATACATTAAAATGTATGCTAAATATTCCCATGGAAAGTAATTTAAATATCTGCAACATATAATTGGACAAGAAAAGAGTATTTTTATTAATGTAATCAACAGAAGTACATAGGTGACAAAATTATGTAACGACACATATCAGAACCGAGAAACTAAGTCCCTCCAGTTGGGCCTTCACCACTTCAATCCTCTACAAAGGAAATCTCACAAGTAGTCGGAGTTAATGAGGTTATCCATCTCAAGATAGGAAGAGCTTGGGAGATTAACACAAAGAGTTCAAACTTTCAAGGACAAAGGGATGCAGACTCAATATGAAGGAAATTTCTCCAGAGTGTCTTTCCTCTCAATGGTGTGTGTGTCCAAAGGCTTGTATATGGCTCAATTTATAGATTCCAAATGGAATTGAAGGGTCGAGATAAAGCGTTTCCAGTAAATGGAAGCTCAAGGATCATGGATATCATGACATGGCATGGAAACCCAACATATTTTTAATTTTTGAGCACAAAACCTGATGTACACGGGTTGTAATGGAACAACCTGCATATACGCGAGTTGTTTAACTGTAGGTCACATAAGTAACATAATATTTTTATGTCCATGAATGAGGATGCTTCTCAAGAGGAGGCAATTGTTTCCCCTGTGGAGGATCTACCACCACCAATTGATTTGAGTCCACCCTATGATCCACTAGAAGTTGAACTAGTGATCTCACTTAATGCCCTCATTGGATTCTTTGCTCCCTAGACCCTCAACTTAATTGGTTACATTAAGAATAATAAATTCATCATCCTCATTAATAGTGGTAGAACCCATAATTTTATTCATCATCTCATTGCCCAAGAAGTCAATTATTATATCCGTGTAGTCAATAATTTTCAAATCATTATTTCCAATTGATGTTCCATGAAATGTGTAGGATGTTGTGAAAATGTGTGGATCCAAATTGGTCAGTGTCACCTAAAATTCCATATGTTTACTATAGACATGGGCGGTTGTGAAATTTTTCTCTGTTTCGAATGGTTACACACTCTCGAATCAAGTCTCGTGGATTTTAAGGAATCAACCATGCAATGCCTCTCTCTTACTTCTTCTCCCAACTACAGCTACCAAACTTGTGCACTATATGAGCGAATTAATGAGTAAGAAAATGAGGCGTTGGCTTCCTTTATTTATACAAACTGGCAGGTGTTGAAAAGGTGCTTCTTACTGGGAAGGGCCGACTTGTCTTCTTAGTGGTTAAAACCACTCTAATTATCCTGGGGGCGACTTCTCAATTTCCATATTATATTTAGTGCTTGACTAATCCACAAAAGGGGATTTGGTCAATTACAATGCCCGACATGATCAATCCACAAAAGGGGATTTGGTCAATTACAATGCCTGAGATGATCAATCCACAAAAGGGGATTGATCTAATGAATAATAACTCAATAATAAATAGAATACTCTTTGCAGTTACAATATTTCAACACTCCCCTTAACAAGAAGGGTATTCTACAACATCATCTGGAGAGAGAGAGGGTAGAAACATCAACAACATCTAGAACACTGATTGGAATATCTATAAATCATCAAAGTTTTTCTTCATCATCCACAGCAGGGACTTGGAATGGAATCATCATCATCTGCATCAACATGGATTACTATAACACTAATACATCATCATCATCAATAACAACACAAGGATGATACAACATCAACAACAACAACATCACAGCATGAAGGCTAGAGCATCATCAACATCAGCACTAGCCTGGAAATATTCATCACAAAGTTGGCATCAAAACAACATCAGCACGGATCTAGAAATATTCAACACAAGGATGGCATCAACACTACTCCCCATTTTGAGGGAGGTCCTTTCAGACTATACCAAGCTTGTCTCAAAAGTGCTCAAACTTTAAGCTTTATGGCTCCTCTCTGCACCATATCATGAATGTAATGATACCGAATTTCTATGTGTTTTGACTCGTCATGGAACACAGGGTTCTTTGTCATATTTATGAAGCTCTGGTTATCACATAGAATCAAGATTGCTTCCATCTCTAGATCAAATAGACCTGTCAACAACTTTTGAATCCATATGGCTTCACAACTGGAGGAACATGCAGCAATGTATTATGCTTCTATCGTGCTAAGAGAAATACTTGATTGCTTCCTACTCTACCATGAGATCATGGCTGACCCTAGACTAAAAAAACATCCCGAGTTTCTCTTTCTGTCAAAGACCCTTCCATCCCAATCTGAGTCAATATATCCACTCAGTTTGAATTCATGATCTCCATTATAACTGAGACCAAAATCTATTGTACCCTTAAGGTACCTCATCACATGTTTTTCAGCAACTAGGTGAACATGTCTGGGTTCTACCAGAAATTGACTCAAGGTGTTCACAGCAAAACATATATCTGGCTTGGTGTTCTTCAAATACATCAACGATAAAATGATTTTTCTGTACAGCATAGCATCAACCAATTCTGACGAAGTGCCAACCAGGAGCTTCAACTTAGTTTCCATGGGTGTAATCATGGATTTGCACTCCAACATATCAAACCTCTTCAGTATTTCAATTGCATACTTCCCTTGGCTGAGGAAGATCTTCTCTGGGCTCTACCAGACCTTAAGACCTAAGAAATAGTGCATTAGGGCAAGGTATTTCATCTCAAATTTTGCAGCAAGCTTCTTCTTACACTTAGTGATGAGTTTTTCTTCTCTAGTTAGAAATAATTCATCCACATACAATAGTAATATAATAGGCTCATCATTAATAACCTTGAAGTAAAGGTTAGAATCTACTTTACTCTTAGTAAAGCCCAAGCTCGTCAGGAAATTGTCAATTCTTCCATACCAAGCTCTAGGAGCTTGTTTCAATCTGTACAGAGCCTTCTTCAATATGCATACATGAGTCTTTATGTCTTCAACTTCAAACCCTTGAGGTTGTTCTATATACACTTTCTCTTCTATGACACCATTTAAGAAAGTTGTGTTCACGTCCATCTGGTGTAACTTTCGTTTCATCTTAGCTGCAAGGGCTGTGATGGTTCTAATTGAAGTGTATCTGGCTACAAGAGAAAACATCTCTTCATAGCTAATGCCTTCCTTTTGATAAAATCCACGAGCAACAAACCTTGCTTTACATTTCTCAATACTTCCATCAACGGCATGTTTTATCTTGTATAGCCATTTGGAAGATACCACATCCTTGATCTTTGGTCTAGGAACTATTTCCCATATATCATTCTTTATAATGGATTGGTATTCTTCTGTCATGGAATCTTCCCATTATTTCTTCTAAATAGATTCTTCAAAGCAAGTAGGCTCCTTCTCTAAGAGATCACACATCAAAGCCATATAACTAGAGAATGGCTTGGGTTTCTTGACTTGTCTCATGGTTCCTTCGGGGGCACCATACTTTTCTCCATCTTGAATAAGTTCCCTTTCCTAGGCTGGATTTCTCTTGTGGGATATCGTCATCTGGGGAGTTTCTTGAGATTCTATTATGTCATGGTCTTCTGGAATCTCCTCATTAGGGGAAGTTATGACTTCCCTCACTGGTTCTGCAACTCTGGGAGCTACATATTCTTCTTCATATACTTTTTCAAGCTGGCATATTCTTGATTTCTTGAGTGTTGCATCTTCATCAAAGGTTACATCTATGTTGATCTCAATATGATGGTAGCCTAGTATATAAATTCTGAAGTCCTTGGAGACCTCATAGTATCCAAAAAATATTCCCTTTGTTCCTAAAGGGTCCATCTTGGTTCTCTTCTCTTTTGGAACATGTAAAAATATGGGACAACCAAATATTTTGAGATGGCTTACTTCTGGCTTCTTTCCAGAGAACATCTCTTCAGGGGTCTTGAACCCAAGTGCACTATGAGATAATTTGTTATGTACATACATTGTTTTTATTGTTGCTTCTGCCCATACTTGCATTGGAATATCTTGATCATGGATCATGGTATTCATTGCTTCCATTATAGTTATGTTCTTTCTTTTTGCTACACCATTTGGTTGAGGATTGTAGGGAGTGGTGAGGTCCCTCTTGATCCCGACATCTTTACAAAAGTTTACAAACTCCTTTGAGGTGTATTCTCCTCCATTATTTGGCCTGAGTATCTTGATCTTTCTTTCAGATAGATTCTCTATCAAGGCTTTGAATTCCTTTAATTTACCGAACACTTCGTCTTTTGATTTCAAAAATTAAACCCAAGTTTTGTGAGAATAATCATCAATAAAAGACACATAGTATACATACCCATTGATGGAGGTTGATGGAATTGGGCCACATACATCTGAGTGAATGAGCTCTAGGACTCCTTCTGCATTGTTGTCTCTCTTCGGGAAAGGGTTCTTGATGTTATTTCCTTGTGCAAATCTGTTGCACACACCTTCATGGTCAACCTTGAATTCAAGTAGACCTTTAACTGCCTTTATTACATATGGTAATGCCTTGTAGTTAATTTGAGATAATAGTCTATGAAAAATTTCACATGGATTCTTAATGGAATGAGTCAGGGCTTCTTTTGAGTGACCTTTTAGCTTATACAAGCCACCTTCTTCTTTTCCAAGAACAATTGCTTCTTCCATGGTTTTTCCTTTGGGCCACATAAGAATTTCTCCATCTATGACAACAACTCTAAAGCCTTTCTTATCTAAAGTTGAGATAGAAGGTAATTTCTTTGTAAAACCTGGTACATACAGTACATCCTTCATCTTCATTGGGGTTCTTGAATCAAGTTTGTAATTTGATTCTCCTACTCCTTTGATAGGGTATTGATAATCGTCTCCAAGTGTAACTTTATGGGGAAAGTTATTTTCTGTAAGGTAAGAGAGGATGTCCCTTTGACCTATCATGTTCTTGGAAGCACTACTATATATGAGCCAAGTATCCTCACCAGATGATATTGATCCTGAGAGGGTAGAGATTAAGACATAGTTTTCAATCTGTTATTTTATCATCTTGGTGGGTGGCTCTTCATCTTCAATTGTGTGGGCATGGTGCCTCTTGTTTATCTTCTTGTATTATTCTCTTTTAGTTGGACAATTCTTTGCAATATGTCCCATCTTGTCACAATGGTAACATTGGGAGGATGACAAATCTTTTTCTCTTCTTTGACCTTTCTGAAACTTCTGGAATCTCCTTGGAGTGAGATTCTTTATGTATGAATTTTTGTGGGGGGTGAGACTCCTTATGTTGATGAGTTTATTTCTGGAGTTAAGACCTCTTCCTTCCTCCTTTAGTATGAGCATCTAGGGCTTTATCTTCATCTCTTGATAGTATTATTTCTTGGTTAGCCACTCTTACTTCTTCTTGAACGCATTCTTCCCAAAGATTGTCAAAGTGTATTTTATCATTTCTATCACAAATAATTTGGATGAATGTGTCCCAAGGTCTTGTGAGACCTTTAAGGGCTATCATTATGAGTTCATATTCATCTAGAGTATCACTAATTGCTTCTAGATGTTCCATGAATTGTGATATTCTAGAGAAATACTCTTTAATTGTTTCTCCTTTCTGCATCCTTGTACTTTTGAGTTGAGTTCTTAGATTCATCTTCTGGTTGATGTTATTTCCTTCATATATCCTAGTTAGGGCATCAAACATTTATTTTGGAGTCTTCTTTGAAGCCACTTGAGGAATCAACTAATATTTAATGGAATCTGCAATGATTCTTTTGGCCCTAACTGTGTCCTTTTGGTGTTTTCTTTAGTTGCAGCATCAGTAGGTTCTGGTACATATTCTTTAATGAATATTTCTAAGTCATTCTCTTCAAGAATGAGATCAATCCTACACATCCATTCATGGAATTTTTCCACACCTTCCAACTTGTCAACAAGCTTAGTGCTTGCAGACATCTTTACTTGGAGCTAGGAAAATGACCAAAAATTGAAAATGCTCAGAATTTAATTTTGAACTTACCGGGAGGTGTGGTTGGCTGAGGCGAGTAGCCTGGTGCAGATAGATTTCAGAAAAATCCAAATTTTTCCCCTTCAAATTAGACCAACGAAATTCTAGACTGGTACTTCTGGTACTAGTTCTGGTTTCCTAGTTTTCTAGTACTTCTATTTTTTTGGTACTTCTGGTTTTCTGGTACTTCTGGTTTTCTAGTACTTCTGGTTTTCTGGTACCGGTCAAAACTAGGGTTTGACTTTCTGGAGTATCTGACCACTGAAAAGGTGCGCTCAAGGTGCCAAAGAGTTCCCTAGGCTAGGGCACACTTTTCTAGATGGTTTTTAGGATGGTATTCCTCTTCAACAAAAGCCCTATTTTTCTTGGACGACAATAGTGACATTTTTGTTTATCCAATGAAAGATGTTCTCTTCAGTTTAGATCTAAAACCTTGTTAAGGTTTAAGCTATTATTAGGTTTCTTTTCAATTTACTAGATAACCATAGCATAGGTAGGATCACTAAGAGAAAAACTATCACAAGATACATAGTATTTATCCTGGGAAACCCTCATGGGGGAGAAAACCCAACAAAACTTCCTTAATATAGATAGCCAATAAAATTCCAAGACAATAAACCAAAACACTAGAGAATATCCAACACTGAGCAATGTGCCTATCTCTTCCTTCTTCTCCCAACTACAGCTACCAAACTTGCACACTGGATGAGTGAATGAGTGAGTAAGATAATGAGGCACTTACTTCCTTTATTTATACAAACTAGCATGTGCTGAAAAGGTGTCTCTTCACTGGGTAGGGCCGACTTGTCTTCTTAGTGGTTAAAACCACTTTAATTATCCTGGGGGGCGACTTCTCAATTTTCAAATTATATTTAGGGTTTGACCAATCCACAAAAGGGGATTTGGTCAATTACAATACCCGACATGATCAATCCACAAAAGGAGATCTCTCTAATGAATAATAACTCAATAATAATAGAATACTCTTTGTAGTTACAATATTTCAACATGCCACTGAGTCTCCATCTCTCATCTTCAGGTTATACAACTTCTTTCTCAATAATATTTTATTTACTAGGGAATTAGACTGAGACAACTTCCCCAACTTGTCCCATAAATCCTTGGTTGTAKCTTCCTTTAACACATTCAGTAATATTGAATCTGAGAGACACAGTCGGATTGTGCTCTTCGCCTTCCCAGTCATGTGTTGAAGTTCCWATAGGTGCAGTACCTAGATCTACCATGATCCAATGATCTCTGTCCACCAACAGATCTTCCATCTTGAGCTTCCACAACTCAAAACTTTTCCCATTAAACTTCTCGATCTCCATTTTGGAATTGCTCGCCATTTMTTTTCACCTGAAAAATCAATATCACAGATCTCCCACTGTAACAAGGCTTATCACAGTCYTGAGCCAAACCCTTGACCACAAAGGTGTCCCCCTGAAGCCAACAAAGCTCTGATACCAAATGTAGATTTTAACCTTGTACAATATTTACTTCAAACCGATTTTCAGTAAAAGAACAGAAAAGATACAATGGAAAATACAAACATTACATAGAGATTTTTCCCCTGGAAACCCAAAATGGGAAAACCAACATATTATGTATTCATTCATCGTGATACATTGTTTACAATACAATATACATATAGGAGCCAACGACATCCAAAACCCTAACCCAATGACCTGGATTAGTCAACAACCCTAATTCCTTAGCCGAAAATAGAAAACCATCAGGAAAAAACCATGTGCTGAAAAACCGCCCAACAATGGACACTAAAATCAAGGCAACACAAAAAATGAGGAAAAATGTGACATGTTTCCCGAGGCAAAAACAATTCCCGAGATACTACTACTTGTGCAAAGAATATAACACATACCCAACAATAGAATCTTCCGCTTCTAGAAAGATCTTCCTCTAGAATATTCTTTAGAAGATAGAATTAGTATAAATAAGAGAAGGAGGCATGGGAAACTTTGTCTTGAGAATTATTGTAATAGATATCTACTATGTTGCAGGTTTTCCCCTCGAAGAGGCAAGTGAACATTTCTTTCTCTGAATAAATGTATCATTTTTTGTGTTGCTCTTCTCAATATTTTTTTGTCTATTGATATATGTTGAATATTCGTGTTTATGCATATTATATTACATATGGTACCTTACAGTAACACCCTTAGGTAGGAATGTTCATTCACGGCATTCACTAATGTGTATGAAATAAATGTTATATGTCGTTTGACTACCTCATGTATCTCTACAGTTTTGTGGTCTTCTACCACTATGTTCCTCAAAAATTGGGATCTTGGACTAATATATTGGCTTTTTTCTTCCTATGACATATATTCCTCTGTATTCTTGTGAGTAATCCTTAGTGTAGGTGGTGTAGCTTAGATTTTTCTTGTTTACTATGCTAGCACCACCCTATCTTCAATCAAAAGGAAGGGGAAAACAAGGCTTGTGATGGTTAAATTGATCCCATTATGGGATGTAGTAGGACTCCTTTTGTGTGGTTGATATCAATAATAGATCCCTCTAGGTGATCCAATTTTATATATAAGCATTAATGTACTGAAATCTCATCGATTACATTGGGGTTACTCACCACCTATGCAGGTAGCAATCAATCTACCTTTCATTCAAAAAATCCAAGAAAGAAGGGAGAGAGATCTGCAAAGGATGGCACGGGACCATCACGCCTATTCTTTTCTTAAGTGTGCAAGGATAGGGTTATATTATTTCCTTGAAAAAATCGTGTATAAATATGTATATGAGTACGATAATGATATGTATGAAAACTATATGTAAAAAAATATTGAAATATGAAATTATAAATTTATGGTTGAATATGATGAACATACCAAATGTTGACCCTCTCCCTGCTATCTTTTACCATTCTCCACCCTCATGTGAATGGGGAAAAGTGAACACTTATAACAAACATTCATTCTCATATCACCCACCTTCCTAAGGCATGAAGGTGTGCATTGATGCATGAGAGTGGAGGGACGAGGGGGGTGGAGGAATTTCACACCTTCAACCCTAGGATGATGGGTGAGGATGGGGTTTATTACAAATAAACATATTATCCCCCTGCCCTCACCTTATTATGACCCAAGGGGAGCGTATATAGGGATAAATGTATATGATATGACCCCAAGGGGGGGAATATATGGCCTAAATGTACATGTAATTTGTAAATATATGTGTAATAGGGTCATACTAATAGTAAAGGGTCCTCATGTGAATTTATGAATGGGTATATATATAGATCATGTATTCATTCTTAGAGAGGGGAAATTGTGATGTATGAAGTTATTTGGTTATGTGGAGGAGGTCCTCCTATTCTTTAAGGAGTTACTGTGTAACTTATATATCTTGGAGTTGTGCTCCATGATCATGTTTTGTACATGGTGTGTACTTCATTTCTATTAGGATATTTTAATCACTTGGAACCTTACATTTGGTATCAGAGCATTGATCCTAGGGTTTTCCTTCCACAAACAAGTCATCTTGGAATTTTTGCTATAAAAAATTTCAGGGCATTTTAGAAAGAAGAACTTAGAGGATATTTATAATACATATCATAGTATAGGTGGTACAAATTTCAGCTTCTAAGTCACTGTAAGTTTTGAGATACACCCTGTGAAAGATAGGGTTTTTGACTAGCCCTATAACTAGTCGCAAATAGGTGTTCCGGGTAAAACAATAAAAAATTATTCATAGAAGATCCAAATTATGTGAGACCAATTTCATTGGAAAGACTACATTCTATGGTATGTTGTTTACAAGTTTCATAATTAGATATCAAATATTGGGCGTGTGGCATAATGTACAAGTTCACTCTCCCGGAAAGGACACAAATCAGCAAGGTTTGGGAAAGTTACCACATCTTTCATTTGACACACCCAATTTTGGTCAGACTTATGACATTGTAGAGAATATGTTTCAAAGTACTACAAGTCAAAATTCCAGACTCATAGGGGATGAAATTTCATAAATGCATTAGAAGGAAGGTCAGCTAGTAGGACATACTCCAAATAATGGTTTCAAAAGTATGCTTACTTAAAACTATCATACCTTTTGATTGGGATGTTCGATTGAGATGATGCAAAATCCATTGGAAAGAGAAAGCATGGAAGATTATATTGGAACAAGGATTATAACTATTTGGTATCATTATCCTCAATATAATGAGGTTTGGGTTATACCTCAATTAAGAATCAATGGCAATACCCCTTTTTAGTGGAGATGGAGATAAAGATGAAATCAATCATGAAGAATGGTTGAGGATAGTAAAGAATAGAGGTTTTAGTCCTTTTGGGGCATCTCTTGGTTTTTTGGGGGGGATCTTCTAAGTGGTGTAATAACCTTGATGAAGATACTAGATTCCACCCCACATGGGAAAAATTTGAATAACTCTTCTCAAATAAATGGATCAAGGACTTAAAATTGGAAGCGATGCATAAAATTGAAAAGGAGTTAGAAGAAGCAAAAGAATATATAAAGAAGAAGGGTGATGAGTTATCTAAGATACAAGACCTTAATGAAGAACTCATTAAGGAGGTTCAAAAATTAAAACAAGAAAAGAGTAGCAATGGAAAGTGGGAAAAGGATGAGTCAAGGGAAGATTTGAAAAAGAAAGATGAAGAGATATGTAGATTACAAAACCATAATAAAAAACTATTGGATGAGGTTAAGAGATTGAAACAAGAAAAGAACAATTGTCAAAATTAAGAAGAAAGAAGGATCTTGGATGAAGAATATACCAAAATAATTAAAGAGGAAATTCACAAGAAGGTCGAGGAATCCCTATATACTGATGAAGTAAAATAAAAAATGCAATCCAGAATTGAAGAAGGACGTCAGAATTTGATAAATGGGTTGACATTGCAGCTTCAAAAGGAGAAAGAAGACAAGATTCAAGAAGGTCATCAAAAGATACTTGAAGAAGTTGAATTGTGATGCAAGAGAATCACTCCTACTCAGCAACACATCAACAGCCAGCGCAACAATGCATGGAGGGAGCAGATCTCGAGGAGAGAGAAGCGCCAGCCTTCTAATTTTTTTTTAAATTTATCATTTAATGTAATAAAGTTTGTAAGGATCGAGGAAGAGAGAGTAATTGTATTGTGTAAGGATAAGTGTAAATTTCCTTTAATAGGCTGTAGTTTGTACATATCCTAAGCATTTCCTCAGATATGAAGATTGTAGATGAATATTTATTGTAATAAGCTTAGTGGTAGGATTCTTTTAATTATGATATGAAAGAACTAGAATAGTCTAGAGGGAAGGCTCAAGAAGCCCCTTCATGTATAAATCAATGCAATATATGCCCAAAGGAGGTTGTTAGTTTTGTTAGTTGTTGTTAGTAGTTGTTGAAAGAAGAAGTTGAAAGATGCATAAGGATGTTGAAATCCTTGTAAATATTTGCTAAAGGAATATAGAAGAAGAGAATTGCTTTCAAATTTATGAGCTTGCTTGTCTTTGAGTAACTAGGTAAATTTTATGTTATTTATCTTTGTGTTTATGTGTGTGTGCATCTAAATGGTTGGATGAATGAATCCTTAATATTCATTTAAGTTTCAATTGTTTCTCTTCTGAAATCTCGGTGCAAGGAGTGCACAATTCCCACACAATGAGTGTGGAGGCCGAATTGTTATAGGTTTAGAAGCTCAAGAGAGATTGTGTAAGTTTACGTAGAGCGAGCACAAGGAGTGTGGCTATACTCGTAGGAGTGTAAAATCTCAGAGCGGAGACTAGTGCAAAGAGTGCACGGGGTCGACACTTTGTTAAGTGTGAAAAAGCTCTGAGGAGAGATAGCGCAAGGAGTGCGCAGGTGACTTATTTAAGTCCCAAGCTTAGGAGGGAAGCACAAAGTGTGTGTCATAGTTCAAGTCCTTTAAGTGACAAAGCTCAGGAGAGAAGTGCAAAGTGTGTGCCAAGGTTTGAGTTCTTTAAGTGCCAAATCTCTAGGAGGGATAGCGAGATTAAGTCCCCAAAGAGGAGAAATCTCTTTGTTTAAAGGAGAGTGGATGAGATCAGTTTGGGAGAAGTCAAAATCCCTCATAGTCATTGGATCAAGGAAAGGAGCACGGTTGTTAAACCCCCAAGTCCTTTGTACTTCGATTCTCCGACAATTTTAAGGTGTTTGTTGTAAGTAAGGTGAAATTCCCAACCCAAAGTCCTAGAGTGAATTTACATCGTAGATTCACTTGGAGAGTGTGATTCGTTGGATCCCTGAGTGGTTCGGTTATTCAACACTCCAGGAGAAATTGGTGTTTTTGTGCATAGTGGAGAATTTCCCGAATCCCAAATTCTGGAGTAAATCCTGACCATCGGTTGTTGGGTACACGTGTCCGCAGATTTCCAAGTATGCGGAAATTCAACTATCTAGAGAATTGTGGGTGAAATTTGTTTTGGTGAGAAAAGTCCCAAAGTCTCGAATCCCGGAGTCAATCATGACCATTTGTTGATGGGTAAACGTGGACCATATATCTCCGCCCTTCGCCAATTCAGCGTTTGGAAATTCGAGAGTTTGGAGGTCAGTTGGAGCGAAGAACCTCGAAGCTCTGAAGCCCGGAGTTGATCACAGTTGTTGATTGTAGGAGGAGTGTGAGTCGTCGATTTCAGTTCGGCATTCGGCTATTTGGGAGGTAGCGTGTGTCGGAGTCAGTAAACTTCTGAAGCCCGGAGTCCCAGAGTCCCAGATTTGATCTCAATCGTAGATCAAGGGGTGAAGTGTGAGCCATTGATCTCCACCCTTCACCAATTCGGTGTTTGGAAATTCAGGAGGAAGTGTGTCTTGGAGTCTCAGAAGTCCTGAAGCCCAAAGTCCTGGAGCTCCTTTTGGTCATAGATTGTGGCAAGAAGTGTGGACCGTTGATCCATGAACTCTTCGGGAGTTTGCCAATTCGGCGTTCAATAGAATTGGAGTGTGTTGCGGGTAAATCTTCTGAAGCCCGAAGTTCCAGAGCGTCGAAGTCCCGGAGCTCCGGATAGTGCCTTTTAGTTGAGCGCTTAGTTCTATCCCGTGGTCACGTGATATTTACGCCCAAGAAAAAGAGCTAGTGTCTGTGGTTTTTATCTAAAGATGAAAGGGGCTTAGAGTAAAGAGCCTGCGGTTTTTGTTGGACCTACATAAGGAAGTTAAAGGGGCATGTGTACATTAGAGAGGATCCAACAGGGATCTGAGAGCTAATTCATCTCCTGTGTGAATGATCCTAGACCAAGAGGTCACACGAGCCCCCTAGGAGGGGTGGGGGTTTGCATCAAATTGCATCTAGAGGATGTACATGCCAAATATGATGGTATTATGTCCAAGGCTAGAGTAATCAAAGACCAAGCAAAGATGATTGAAGAAGCCATTGTCTCTGAAAAGAAGATAGGTGAAACAGGTGTGTAGAATGAAGAAAAAAGTTTAAATGTCAAACCTTATTGACACCATCATTATCAGGAAAGATTTCAAGGAAGACAAGAAGATCAATATCGACATTGTCAAGGAAGAAGAGGGAATAATCATCAATATTCATGGAATATGGAATCACAAAACCATTATTCAACAAGATATTATCATAGACCAACATCTACTACAAATTGGAGAAGTTTCAACAATGATACATGGAATCAAGGGAAAGAAAATTATGCAACAACTAGACACCAAGAATTACAATCGAAAAGAATTGATTTTGGATGGATGGATCATCATCAATGGAAGGAAGAAAGCAGGAACATAAGAAAATCATATTACTTGGTTTCATCACATGTGAAGCCTTTAATTGCAAAGCTTTGAGGACAAAGCTTTTTGAAGGAGGGTATTATGTTATGACCCAAGGGGAGCATATATAGGGCTAAATGTATATGATATGACCCCAAGGGGGGACATATATGGGTCTAAATGTACATGTAATGTGTAAATATATATGTAATAGGGTCGGCCTAATAGTAAAGGGGCCTCATGTGCAGGTGTGAATAGGTATATATAGAGATCATGTATTCATTATTGGAGAGGGGAAATTGTGATGTATGAAGTTATTTGGTTATGTGGATGAGGTTCTCCTATTCTTTAAGGAGTTATTGTGTAACTTATATATCTTGGAGTTGTTCTCCACACTCACATTTTGTACATGGTGTGTACTTCTATTCCATTATGATATTTTAAGCATTTGGAACCTTACACGCCTTCATGCAGAGATGCACACCTTCACCTCTAAGGAGAGTGGGTGGTGTGGGGTGAAGGTGGGAATGGGGGTTTGTTATAAATACTTTTCTTCTTCTGTATGCACAAATGCACACCTTTACCACTAAAAGGATAAATGATAAAGCAATAAAAATGTGCATTTRMAAAATACAATTGAATACAACAAAAATGTGATTAAAATGTATTTAAAATATCAAGTGTAAACAAGACATGACTAGAGTGTGACCAAGATACAACCAAAATATGGTTAACTTACATCGACCATTTTTTTCATATATAAAACTAAATATAACATTACATATATACTCCTATTTTAAATAGGAGTAAGTTAAACTTGTAGCAATCATGCCTCATTTTTCAAAAATTAATTTTAAATTGAATCCAATCAAATTTGCAGGTAGGGTACAGTTCCACCATGATCCAAGTTCCATGTATGTTGAAACTCTACCCCCAAAAGTTTTTGCCCCTTTCTAAACCAACACATATGCTCAAAAAATCAATCCAAGTTTTAGATCAATCAAAATTTTGACTTCTTATATTGCTCGATTTTGACAGAAGGTGAGAAGATTACTATGTAATTAAACAACTCTTAAATAAAAATGTACCTATCTATAATAAGAAAACCAATTTAAATTTCAAATCAATCAAAACTCTAACTTTTTATATTATCAAATTTCAACAAAACTCTAACTTTTTATATTACCAAATTTCAAGAAAAAAAATTACTATATAATTAAACTAATCCTCCTAACTAGAAACATAACCATCTATAATAACTATGATTTTATCTCATTTCACTACTCCAAACATAACCATTTATTAGAACTATGATTTTATCTCATTTAACTATCTCAAAGTTAAAGTTGTTGAAAGATTGGTTAGTTTTATTCATCTCATTTATGGGCCAAAAACCTCATTAGTCTACTTAGTTTATCAAATAATGGTTGTCATACATACAAACACATGATATAGATGTCAATGTCATGAACAAGAAGGTCAATGATATAGATGTCAATGTCATGATCAATAAGGTGAAGTGGCGTGATTTGAGATAAGAACGCATGCACATTGAATACAAATTAATGACAATATCCTTACTTAAAAAATTCTATTATAAAAGAATGATTTTTAATTTGGTAGTTATGGTTCCAATATTCTAAAATTTATTTTATAAAAAAGATTATTAATTTGGTAATTATGGTTACACTACCATTAAATTATGATTATTATACTCAAATTTATGATTCCAATACCACCAAATTTAGAGAATGAGACTATCCTCTATTTATGCTTTCAAAAGTTCTCCAAAAGTACTTTTATATGGTCAAAATGGAGGCAGGCCAAAAAATACTTATCAAATCAATGGAAGCAAAAGGCATTTTTTTAAGGCTTTTGGTTGTTTATCTACTTTAGGTGCAACATAAGAATTATTGACCAAAAGTATGTTTCCCAAAAAGAAAAAGAAAAAATTCTAAATCTCGCCAACCACAATAAAATACTATTAAGGTAGAGGGGGCCTATAAGATTGATATTTGATTTTCTCTCATCACCATTATAAAGACTTTACACTTACACCGATTGATCCATTCTCCAGATCAAATGTTTGGTGCATTTTCCTAATTTTGAGGTAAGTAGAAAGTTATAAGTTTTGTCGTACTTTGTCTTGTTGTGTGGTAGGGGAGTCGTGGGGCTCACCATTGACCGCACGAGTCCAATGTATACATCGTTTTATCAACTTGCACTTTATACAATATAATGCATTTATTTTTTTATATTATATAGCGAAATGATACTTATAAAGTGGTAAAATATTATATTTAAAAAAATATTTAAAATATTTATCGATGTTTATGTTATATTAAAATGTTTGATTTTTATTATGGAGATTGATGAGGTGAATGGCTTCGTTATGGTGGGTATCATATTTGTGTATGGAAGGAAACCTCAAAATTTGGGTAAGTGTTATGGGTTTATTTCTTGTTCGGTGAGTGTTATTGTTTTTTATTTTACTTTGCATCTAGAAGGTCAGCAATAGTGGAAGTTGTTGGTCTGCTGTGATGAATCAGGGGGTCTGCACTTGGGCATTTGGGCTCTCATGGAGTCCAAGAAAAGAAAGGTGGGTAAGGAGTCTAAGCATAAAACCAAAGTTGCCCTTACGATCGAGGAGGCGGTTGAGTATTACCATTTTGAAGTCGAGCAAACAGTTATGGACTCTATGACCATTTTGGAAGAGGAGGTGTGATTTATTCATGCTCGCACTGAGGATAGAGAAGTGGATAGGAAAGTGGGAAAGATCATTCCCGACATGAGTTGCACCAGGAACAAAGACTCAAAATTCCACAAGATTGTGGAGTTTTATTGGCATGTAAAAAATCTAATGGCACAGAGTATGAAGCCACGAGAGGGAGAATTCATAAAGCTCACCTAGCGAATGTATGCATTGGAGCGTCAAATCAGTCTTCACATCACAATGAATTCTTGGTTGGTGAAAAAACATGGCGACGTCTTTCAGATTACTGGTAACAAGGGAACATCCTCGTCTGCCTGACCACCTCCTCCTCCACCCCAGTAGGATTCGGCCCAACCCTTGGGGGTGCTCCAAGTTCATGTTTCTGATGAATGTCAATCAAGATATGGTTTTTAATTTCCTATGTATGGGTCTATTAGCTTATCTACTTAATTTTAGCAATCATGGTCTCTATGTATTAGGCTTGTGAGAGGTTAGATACTCTCATAGATATATTTATTTTTAGTTTTTTGACAGTTGGCATGGTTTCCCTCAAGGCAAGCTAACAAGTTCATTGGTATTAGATGGACATTTGGCTTATCTCCTAACCATACTTTTATTTATGTATATTCTATTTATATATAAATAGAAAATGAAACCTCTACTTTTTTTTTCCTTGGACAAAAATTGCTATATTCAAGTAGAATACAACATATTACAATCGTTCATATAACCTTTACAGACCTCACCTCAAAACTAAAACTTGTTCGACCATGCACTTGGTCTTTACATACCCTATCTCAAAACTAACAATTGTCTTACAAAACCTTCTACAACTTTTAACAATCTATACAAAAATTCTCTAAAACCGCTATACACATTAAAATGAAACCCCTACTTACCTAAAAAAATGTTTATTTTTTATTAGTAATAATATTTTCATTTAAACTTATACTTTAATTAAATACATTTGTTTATAAAATTGAAATTGAAATTAATATAATTTTTTGTTTCTCTCTAACTTATATATATATATATATATATATATGACAAACCTATAATTGAGAGAAACAAAACACATGCAAACTCATATATATATATATATATATATATATATATATATATATATATATATATATATTAATTATTTTGATTAAATTGTGATTTACATGAAGATGCAATGATTGGTGACCTTTTGATTCTATGGTGAAGATCTTAGAGATTTATATTATATGATAAAAAAAACAAGAGACTATTATGTCATTGGACATGGACGTGACTCCACTAGTAGCTCAATTATAAGCCAAAAGTTGTTAAAGTCTATTGTTCTCTCTTCCCGCACTTAATTATTTAAGTGAATAAGCATATTGTTTATGATATAAAAGGGAAAGAGAAATCAAAGTTGTGAATTTGTTCCATGTAAATGAAATTTAAAAAAAAATTACAGAAAATTTGTATTCTTAGATTTTAAAAGTAGTGTAAAGAAAGAATCAGTTTGTATTTAAAATTTATAATATTTGTATTTGTATATTGGTAAGAAATTTCACATAAGTGATAGAAAATGATTATTAAATTATGATAAATTTTACCACCTTAAAAAAAATAATAATATTTTATTATTTCTTTTTTTTCCCGCTAACTGACAACTCACCTACACCGTAGCTGGACCACAAGGAGCTATCGTGCGTGGCCCCAAACTGAATGAATAGCGACGAGAAGAAGTTGTTTCCTTAATGAGCATTGAGTCGACATTTACGGAAGTCTCCACAAAATGGAACGAAGAGCAACTCAAGATGTGACAGACAGTTGAATCGAATCGGTATGATGCCATTACCCGTCAAATGACCACCCCCCTACCTTTGATGTTTGAGTTTGACGGGGTTAGGTGCGCTACGAGGTAAATGGACGGTCCTTTCTCGATAGCGAGTTGCTACGCCCCTTGCTTTTAAACTGCTACTTTATATATGGAATTGCTAGTGCCTCGTACTAAACTTTTAACGTACTTTGACCCTCTCCATATTAAATTTAGAGGCACCTCCCCCTCTCATGAGACAAGGACTTGAAGATCCATGGGACGTGACCAAAGGGGGAGGCATGAGCAAAAGGGAATGAAAAAAGGAAAAGTATTAAGTAAAATTATAAAAAATATTATAATATAATAAAATATTTTATTATTATTATTATTATTTTAAATTATGTTTTTTAAGTTGAGGAAGGTATGCAGTCTAAAATAGCTGACGTCTAAAATAGGTGACATAGACTTAGTGCATCTACTTTTATGGAAACATTGAGGACCTACTTAGTACATGATTATTAATAATTTAGGACCTACTTAGTACGTGATTATTAATAATTCATTGAAAACTATGACACCTACTGATTGAGCTAACCCTTTTTTTTTGTAAATAAAAAATATTGTATTATCTTAAGATGTCAAAAAAACGACATATGTTTGAATATACATCAAAACCCGCCACATGTTTTGCCACATGCATGGATACCAAAACATGTGGCATGTATTGTTCATGGGCTAACTAGTAAAACATAATCTGTTTTCAGCAAAATATATTCTAGCTAAAATTGGAAATCTAATAGTAAAGAAACTAGATGTGAAGCAAACTTGGGCTTCCGTCATGGCGAACTATGAAGGAAAACGACTGAAAACATGTTGGGCAACAACTCTTCGCGGACTCGCTTGACAGGGAATCGAACAATATGTCCAGACGTCTGCTAAGGACATGTTGGTTGTGAAGCTGCTCGGCCAAATCTTTCTTCATCTCAAAGATCAATGCTAAATGGTCCTATGTGAGTCTGCATGAGCTTAGCAAATCTTGGCACCCCAAAGATGGATGAGCTTGCTCGCCTGTGTGCAACTCTCGATGGGTGTCCTCCTTGCTCCAATATTTGTCCCAACCTATCCCCGGTGCTTCATTGTTCGGTCCACTGACATCGGGGATTGGGTCTTCCTTGAATTCATCCTACACCAGTGGAGGGATTTCCTCCTCCACCATACAACCTCCCATGGCTATCTCAAGAGAATTTAAGGGGAAACCGGTGCCAATTGGTGTTGTCTGCTCCATGGTGTTCTCCTCCCAATTAGGAGGAATCTCCTCCTCCACTATGTATCCTCCATAGTTTAGCTCAAGGTCAAGTAAATGGGGCTCAGGTTGGGTGTCGTCACACCAACTTTGGTCAGAGTAAGGATAAAAAACAAAGTTTCTCCCTGGATTGGGAAAAAGAGAAGGCGGGCATGTGTGCCCGTGCCAGCCTGCCAGACTGTAGTAGGTCGGCTCACATTTGGACTTACCTCTCTTGCAAGGCATGGCGAAGCTGAATTCGAGTGGAAGAAAATTGAAAGAGGAAATGAAGGGAGTGTCGTTCGTGGAAGGAAGAAAATCGACAAAGGCTCGGCTTACTCGGACGAAGAATGCAGAAAGAGAATGCAGTGTTGAGGACAAACTCCAGAAATAAGAACCACAGCAAGAGATCACCTGCGTGATGATGAGAGAAATGACAGTTTGGGGAGCCGTGAATGTCGAGGTGATGTCACCTTCCTGCATCGTACCAGTCTCGGGTGGCCAAGCTTGGTGCGTCATTAAACCTTCCTGATTGTCCCAATGCACTAACCTCTTACGTGAGTGAATGTTATGCATTGTGAGTTGACGGAGGAGGAGGCTAGAGGCGAGTGGATTTAACTGCACTCATCGCATAGTGCCATGTATCATGTTCTCAACATGTGTCACCACATTCGGGGATTGAGCTAACCCTTGGACTAAGTGATCCAGGTGGATATTGGTGTCCACCCACCTATTCCAACTGGCTCCTCGTGTTTGTTTTTGTTCAGCATGTTCTTCTGTACTTCTTTGTCATTCTGGGTTCTACATTTATGGGGTTGTCTAAATCCCCACACATCCTCTAGGTGGATACGAGTGGCCTCTCACCTAATCCAACTGGCTTATTTTGTATGTTTTCATGTCATCACATCTTATTGTACTTCCAGGGCCATTTTGGGGCCCTAAACGTTGTTTTTTTGGCACACCACAATCAAACTGTAGACAAATCAAAGTTTAATGGTGGAATGTGTAGCTCTCTGAAAGACCTTTCCATCGGTCCATCACGCGCCTAAAACAGAGGTCGTATGCAAAAGTTACGGCCCTAGGAAGTTGAGGTACCAAATTACACCAACTTACCTATAAGGCCCACATGACTTTTGGCGTTTCACCTTCTAGGGTTAGGTTTTTGGATGTCTAGGTTTTTGGCATTCATGAGTAATATCAAAAAGGCCTATGGAGCCTCATTGGAATCCATTCTGCTAAGACAGATGCATGTAGCAGCAACATCTCTTCTCAAAGATAGCTACCACCATTCGAGCAAGTTTTCAGTTCTGCAGTTTTACAGTTTCGGCCTATTTCATTATTTAATAGAAGATATTGTTCACTGGATATTTGTGTTATTCTCCATATCTTTGTGTTTATTGTATTCAGTCTGTTAATCAGTTCGTTCCGCTCCTAAATCTGGAATACTAAGTTATTATAAGTATTATATAAATATAATTAAAATCTATTTATTTATTTTTTCAAGAAAAAATTTGTAAGAAAATTAAGGGGATGTTTCTCCATATTTATGGGTGTCATCTTTAGTAAACTAGTGAGCATAGACTAGTGTGTTTAAATTAAGAGGATTTATACCACATACTTGTTAGCACAGAACTAGTCAAATGCCTAGTATCATTTATGACAACCGATTGAGCTAACTCTTTAGATTCATTAAAATTATTTTGTTGAGTCGAGAAAAGTGAATGTATTTAATAACTCATATACGGATGAGATGTATAATGTAATGTTACTAAATTTATGAAAGAAAATTTAAACCCCATAATATAAAAGTAAAAGTGAAAAAACCAATCATAATAATAAAAAGAATATTAAAAAAATCCAAACATAATGAAATATAAAGTGAGCATAATATCATAATATTAATTATGTATGTATGTAAACAATGTTGGTTTCAATGGACAACAACAATTTGTTGTCGTTATCACACACACACTGCCTTAGACAAATAAAGTCAAAAGATGGAGGAGGATGAGGGTGTTGGTTTAGCCAAGGGGAGAGGTAGGGTCTCCTAAGGGAAGAAGAAATGTATTCAATCCAGTGGATCAATGAGGATTCCAATACATGTTGTTGAATGGGTTGTGAAGGGAGTAAAGGTGCTCGCAAGGAGAGCTTTGATTGGTTGTTTTTGTGGTTCAAACTCTCACATCACAAAGATGGTAGAAAAGATCAAATTATCATCAGCATCAGCATCATCTCTCTCTCTCTCTCTCTCTCTCTCTCTCTCTCTCTCTCTCTCTCTCTCCCACACAGACACATATAAACAATATCTTGGACAAATAAAGTCGAAAGATGGAGCAGGAAGAGGAGGGTGGTGGTTTGGCTAAGGGGAAAGGTTTTCTTAGGGAAGAAGAGTTGCATTTAATCTAGTGGATCAATGAGGATTCTAGTACAAGTTGAATGGATTGTGAAGGGAGAAAAGGTGCTCTCAAGTAGAGCTTTGATTCGCTATTTTTTTGGTCCAAAATCTCACATCACGAACATGGTAGAATGGATCAAATCAAATGGGGATTCTATAGCCAAAGGGAAGATTGTATAGATCACTCCTTTACAAATATTATTTTTTACTTTTCTTTTTTATAACTCAATAGATAAAGAGGTGGAAATCTCAAGGGGGACTTGGAGCTATGAATAATTAATTCTACCACTGCTTCCTTGGTTTAATTATTTTGATTCATCAAGGGCTGGGAGAGAAAATATTATTTATGGGTTTGGCTTCCTAGTTTGCCTCTACAACATTGGGATCCTAATATCTTGAGGATGGTGGGCAATAAGTTGGAATCCTTTTGTATAGTGGCCCCAAAAAACCTATAGAGAGAAGGTACCCCTTGTTTGCTAGAATTTATCTCCATTGATGGTGGTCTACTAGAGGAAATAGTCTTGAATTGCAAAAAAAGAGATGGCACCATATGGTTGACTATGAAAATTTACCTTTCCAATGACAATTTTATTTTAAGAATTTAAGGGTTGTTCAAGGAAGAACTCATCTTTAAAAAAATCCAAAAAATTCAAAGCTAAGACTATGTGATCCCCATACGGTAGTAAGGAGGGAATTGGTGGGTTAGAAAAAACATCTTCTTCTACATCAAGCCATGAAAGGTCTCATCAGAGTCGAGATCTAGGGGTGAATGCATGTTCAAAGGTGGTAGCAATCGCAGGGGAAAATCTAGTGGTTGCAAATATAAGGGAGGTAATCTCACAAAGAAGTGGGATTACTAGGGGAAACCTTGGTTTATCTTCTACATGAGAGCTAGCATGTGATCCAATTAATGAATTGTCAATTTATGTAGAGGATCTGAAAGGGAAGATGGATGGTGAGCTTAGGATGATGCAAGAATGGAGCCTATGCATCTTAGGAATAGCCCTTGTAGTCACCCTCTTTAAAAACAACATGGTCAAAGGGACACTTAAAGATATCTAAGATAGATGAGGTTGGAGCTTGAGCAAGCATAGAATAAATAATAGGGTTTCTTGAAGGCCTCCACCCATCCAATAGGTGGCCCTATTTCACCTAACCTTGGAAACTCAAATCGGTGATTCTCTAGGAGAAATTTCTCAAACATTTGGGGATACCCATTCTAATGAGTGATGAATTGATGTATGTGTTTCCAAAGATAGAGAAAATAGGATGAATTGTGCAATGAGTGAAATATATCTTCCATGGCAAATGCATCTCTAGATTCCACAACTCTTCTTGCAATGATGATAGATTTAGGAGGCATTTTATCTTTCTCAAAGGAAATGTTGGTTTCTTACTCCTCAAAGGTAGGAGTTCATGTGGTTAATGCAATAGAGGGAAAGCCCCCCCAAAACTAGGGTGACTTCAATTCCAAATCCAGATTTGGCTCCGCTCTTGTAGTAATTGCAAGAAAAGGTAAGCCATCAAAGTTGGATAGGGAAATATCTATAGTTAAAATTGGACCCATCCATATTGGATAACTCTTCCCCACTCAACATCAATTCCAAGTGTTCAAGGCATTGAGGCAAGAAATGATCCTTTTACTATAGTTTTTGGACATGTTATATAGTCTTAGCTCAAGGAATTGTGGGGGGGTTTTCAAGGTGATATTAGCCCATTTTATCCCTTTTCCCTTTGACTTTTGGGTTCCATTGCAAAGATAGATCTTGGTCCCGATTCTAAATGGTGTTTGATTATGGTCTCTAGTTCCATGGAAAAATGCCTAAGTGATCTTACTTTTAGGATTGTATAAGATTACTTAGACTATTTGGATCGATAAAGTCTATAGGCATGTGGATGTAATTTAAATCTCTTCAGAGTGATTTTATTTTGATAAATGACAAAACTTGACTTCTTTCCTTGGGAAAAAATATAAACATTTCCCCAGTCTCAAGGGGTTGGATCCATTGGCAAGGAGAGAGGATAATTTCCCTAATAGACAAAATTCAATTTTCGTGAGGGCTTTTCTTGGAGCCATGGGGTCACCTTGAAGTAGCGATCAAACTTGTAGTTGCACCCAGAGATATTATATTAAATGATCTTGTGACACATGCACATATAAGTGGATCAAATCCCACCTCATGTCCTTCAATTTTTTAAGCCCCAAGGGTCAGTTCAATCAGTTGAACCATCCACCCAAGGCATGTTTCCCCAATGAGGAGGTTGTAAGTCAAAAGTATAAATATGGTCGAGTCCCTTGGGGTTACTAGCCACTATTGTAGATGAAGGTCTCCATATGAATATTCCAAGGAAGAGGGAAAAATTCCACAAGGTTTTCCTTGGAAAAAAAATATAAACATTTCCTTGAATGAAAATGGAATAACACCAATCTAGATCCATCTCAAGCTTGGATCTATCAAGTGTTGGGAGGGATCAAATCACTTGAGGTGCAAACCAATTTTTTTGTATTGCAAATATTTGAGAAAGGTTGGCATTTTCATGGTTAGAGTCCAAATTTTTGAGAAAATGTTTGCATGCATGCACTTCCATGGATTTGATCCCTCTTGATGCTTGATAGAAGTTGAGTTAATATGGATCTAGTTAGGTTATTATTACACTGAGAGAAGGTATGTAATGTAAATGTGAACTTTTTTTTACCATATTAATAATAACATTAAAATATATATAATAATAATAATAATAATAAAGCATATATCCATCTTAACTCAAATCTTTTAAAAAGTGATACATTTTCATATTGATTACTTTTAATTTCTTGGAAAAAAATTGTAACTTCTTATTCGTAACAAAGAAAAAAGGTTACTACAAGGGATATTGGATTTCTTTAGATACTATCTAGGTTGAAATTGTCTTTTGGTCCTCGAGTAAGACCTAAACGTACTTTTGATTGGCTAAGAGCCCATCTTCCTTGGATGTAAGGAAATAGGTTAACAACCCAAGACCTAGAGGCATTTGGCAAGAGTGAAAGTCTACCCTCTTCCAAACCACCAATGGGTTATTATAAGTGGTGTGGTTTTCCTTGAATAATAGTGATGAGTCAACATGGATTTGCATATAACAACTAGTGATGACTATCCTCACTGCTAGTTGACAACTAAGTTATGATAGGTTTTCCAACTTCAGAGAAAAATAAAAGAACAAAGAAAATATGTTACATTTTGTAGATGATACATTGAGAGCATTTCGTTAACATTAGGAAGACGATCCTTTCCACACCTAACAATGTATCCTAGAAATGGGCATGAAAGCACAAGTTGATTAATATAATACTAAACGTGAGAAACAAAGAAATTAGCATGTCGAGGACTAAGGATGAAAGAAGTTCTTAATCATGTCATTTTTCCCTTTTTTGTTCTTAACCTCAATCCAACCCCTTGAACAAGGTTCTACAAGGATGGTATGTATTTCAAAAGTTGAATTTCAACAATTCATAGAGGCTACCAACTCCTTATCAAAACTAGAGTGATCAAATTAATGAAGTCTCTTCATTCTTCCTAATGGAGCATCCTTAACAACTTCCATCCCCAAGGGAGACAAGATTATATTATGGTATTCCTCTCCCACCTCCGAGGGGAGAATTTTTTCCTCAATTGACACTTCTAGACATGCATGCTATTATCTATTGTTCATTGGTTTTCTTCTTCCCAACCACCTTCATAAATTGGCATTGATTGCTTGAGGGATTGCCAATTTTTTTGTTTTGGTTTGGGCCCCTTTTTCTTTGGAGGATAAACTCATGTATGAGAGAAAGTATCTTGTAGATGTCATGTGTGTTGGTAGATCTAGCACCAAAATGTTGTATTCTCATAATCCAAGCCCTAAGTCCATCTAAAATTGTCCCATTTGAGAATCATTTTGTTCAGTGAACCCTTACTAAGGTTTATCTCAACACAAATGTAGGGGTATGTGCACAATCCCACCTTAGCCCTCTCAAAATCTATTTTATGTGGTTGCCTAAAGCATTCCCAATATCCTCAAGCACTAATAAGTGTCAAAAATGTAATCATGGATTTGGGAGGCAAACTGAAACTAACATTGTAGTGACAAACATAGTGTTAGGGTCAAATTTTGGGAACCATGGGGTAACAAAATGTCCCACACTTTCCCAAAACCAAGGACTCTCTTAAAAACCTTTAATAATCAACATGATTGAAAAATATGACAATAAAAAAACCTTTTGAACATAGATATATCTCACAATGTTTTGTCCAAGTCCAGTGGATCCACTGGTACAAATCTGATGAAGAAGGCCAATACCCATTATTTATGCAAATGACTACATTTGATTCCAATATTGAGTGGAGTTTTGTGACCTCCTATTTTGAGACCTCCAACAACGACACCTCTTTTGATTTCTCCACTATATATGCTAGGCATAGGAAGGATTGAAGTTGTGGAAGTGGATGGTTTTTTTTACTGCATCCTTAAAAGAAATGGGTTTGGAGGATGAATACACACATTTGCTTATTGCCTCCATACATGCATAAAACTAGAAAGAGAGTGGAATCCTTGCATATGTTTTGGTTTCATAGAAGACCCTGATCTTGGACTTGTTTCCCCATGAAAATAAGTCATTGTTGGTCCACAAGGATATGTTGCACATGCTTCAATTTGAGCTTTATATCTGCCACATATTCTCTGGTTTGTACCCACATAATCAAAGTTTTCCCCATGAGCAAATTAACCATGATTCGATAGCATGTTTGTTGACCAATCATTTCTCCAAACACTTGACCTACAATCATTTCATCAAACACTTGGTGTGTAGCATTAGAGTGTAGTTGTTGCAAGCACAATAACTTAACACCACCTTGTATAGGTCAAACACTTTGTAAGCAAACATTCCATTAAACACTTGGCATACAAACTCTATTATTGCAATAGTATTGTTGACCTAAGGATTATTGTAAGTCCTTGGAGGCCTTGGTCTTGCATAATCTGCGAATATAACCTAACCATCCAAAAACTTGCTATCCTTCCCTTCCTTGCCCTTATCAACCTCTTCCTGGATAATATATCTTATAAAAGCAAATCCATTTGATACTTCAATAATCTTGTCAGTTACAACTCTAACTTATAGGAGTCTACCAAATTGTGAAAACACAGCTCTCAAGCCATCATTTGTGGTGTGTTTCAATAACCTGCTTATGGAGAGCTTTGGAGATGGATCAATTGGTTCCATAAACATCCCTTGTACTATGGAGTTATTCAAAGTTGGACACTGGGAACCTATAGAGGATCCTTCGCAAGAAGAAATTTGACTCAACGTAGTGCTACCAAAACTTTGCCTCAAAGCCATTTCGATACAAATCTAGCAAAGGCGCCAATCTTAATTTCTTTTTTATTCTTCTTAATAACTAATAAATCCCAAATAACATTTCTTCTACTTAATAAAATACTTCTCTCAAAGCATACTTAGGCGGACTTTCAAATCTCTTTAAGTAGGGGGTCCCTTATTCCACAAACAAGCACATAGAGGGTCCCTTGTTCCACAAACAAACGAGTCTAATACACTAATTTGGTTTCTTAATCTAATAATAAATTAGTTTTATATTATCCAAATTTTATTAATAAGAAAATGGTTTAATAATGTTGAAAACTTAAGGTTTTCCTTTAATGATACATAAATGAGTGTTTACAGTAAAAAAATTATTTTTTTTCAACATATTTTTGAGCCAAATTTTAATTCAACTCGGAAAACTGGTTACTCTGCATAATTTAGTTGAGTTGTCTGAATGATACCTCCATTTCACCCCTTTCAGTAAACAACGGTCAGCAAAGAAACTTGTAACAACAGGATTGACTCCTTAGTAATCGCTGTATAAATGTCTCACCGATTCATTTAAAATACCTACAAATTCGGATGCCTCGATAGATGGAGCAACCCTGGTAATGTTGTAGCTGCACCATTGATCTTAAATATGGAGCAACCCTGGTAATGTTGGTAGTTGCACCGTTAGTATAGACAGACGAAACGAAAATAATCTAACAACATTTTTATTTAATCTTTAATTACTAATATTAAATTCATAGAGCGTGTCCCACACAACAGGAATCTTGTAAGGCTGACGTTTCGTGTTGTAAATTTCAGTAATCCTATTGGAAATATTACGCGAGAGGAAGGCTTGCTTCCTGCATTTCTGCGGCGTGAACTCTGCCTGGAACTTTCAAAGAGTCATTCCGCAAGCGTGGAATCGCTTGCGTTTTCCTCCGAAGAGGTCTCTGCTTGAAGGTATTACTCCTTCCACTCGAATTATTTCATTGGAAGCAACAACCAGACGTTCCGGACACGAATTTGCCAAAAACCAAGGCATGTTACTCTACGTTTTCTCTGTTTTTTTTTCGCATTTAGATGGCAACTTTAGTGCATAACATCTCAAAGGGTGTCCAAAGGAATTCCCTTCTCTGATACCCATTACCAATACGGCCGTAGGGGGCACTATAATTTCGAATAAACCCTACGGTTTAAGAACTCTTTACCCTTTTAGCAGGTTTCGAACGCGTGACCTGTCTGCGGCAAATATGGATAACCAGGATAGGTTGAACACGCTGATGTGCGACGAGCTTCTGGGAGAAATTCTGGGCAGATTGCAGGAGATTTCATACTGTAAAGACGTTTGTCTCGTCTGTAGACGTTGGCTTGTTGTTCAGAGAAGAGTCAAGACCAGTTTGGGATTGTTCGTTCCTGAAAGCACTTCAATTTCGTGTTTTGGGTCGTCGGTTCGAATCCTCTTGAGGCAATATTCCCAAATTCGGAGGCTGTCAGTGACATCTGGCCAGTTGCAGATGGATACAGAACTTTTGGATTATATTCTGGATGCTATAGGTGAAGGCTGCAAGTTTCTGAAGGAATTGCGGTTTGGAGTCGGTCCTGTGACCTGTTACGGCTTGAAAGCCCTTGCCAAGGGCAGTGTCAATTTGACCTCGTTGGAGTTGGTAGGTTTGAGTCCGAGGTTTTTTCCATCATTGGCCGAGTTCAAGTCATTGAGAGAGCTCTCCCTTGTCCTGTCTGGGTGGAATTCAATAGAAAATTTCAATGGGATTCCTGATATGCCGTTGTCATTAGAACGATTGTGCTTGGTGGGTATTGGGGTTGGGTATAGAGGTTTGGGATGGATTTGGCGGAATTGCCCAAAATTGCACAAGTTGGAGTTGTATAGTTGTGAGGGAATTGGGGATTCTGATTCATCGTCCTTTGTAAAAGCCCTGTCTTCTCTCCAAGAACTTCACTTGAGGAGGTGTAGAACTATAGCAAATGATGTCCTGATGCTTGCTGCACAAAACTGTGAGGCATTGAA
This sequence comes from Picea engelmannii, assembly GCA_009831015.1. Lineage (NCBI taxonomy): Eukaryota > Viridiplantae > Streptophyta > Pinopsida > Pinales > Pinaceae > Picea > Picea engelmannii. The sequence continues at coordinate 237,212 of ML781993.1, forward strand.
GACCCTTGTTTTTTATGATGGAGGGGATACAGAAGGACTCCATGCTATCGTTCAGCAGTGCCAGAGTCTAGAAGTTTTAGACCTGAGGTTGCCTCTTGATCTTAGCAATGAGGATTTGGCTGTTATAGCTGAGAACTGCCAATCACTTAAAAGCCTCCGTTTGCACAGCTGCTGGCTAGCAACTGGAGCTGGTATGAAATTACTTGGAGCAAACATGAGGTTGTCTCTTGAGGAGTTGGTTTTAGTCAGATGCCGTGCTGTTGTGCAGGAGCCTGGCATATTGACAACACTTGGTCAGCAGCTCAAATGGCTCAAGAAATTGGATCTTTCTGATAATGATTGTCTGTGTGACAAAGAGTTGGGAGCCATGCTTGCCTCTTGTAAAAGTCTGTCCAGTTTACGGTTGTGGCGTTGCAGAGGATTAACAGACATGGTTGTGGCTTCAGTCATCCAAAACTGTCAGGTGCTAGAGAGTATTGATATCATGATATGTGATGGTATTACAACAGAGGCTGTGTTTGCTTTGGTTTTGGGCTCTCCTAAGTTGAGGCAACTCGGAGTAGAGGAGCACAAGATCTCAAAAGTGACTAGGAAATTAGCTTCGACGAAGAAGATTGTCATCATGAAATCAGAATCAGAAGATTTTATTTTTAAATTTTGAGCTGGCAATGCTCATAACTCAAATGTAACTCTATTTTTATTAGGCACGCTTGGCGTAGGAGATAAGACACTCTCCTAATCACCCCCTTTAAAATTTCCGTTCTAAGCAGCTCAAGAGATCAGTGCGTTCCAAGCAGCTCAAGCGATTGGTGAACATTAAAATGCCATTAGTTCACCTATGCCTGCCCTGCCCTGCCTGCCCTGGGGTCTGAATTGAGGGTAGGCCTTATTCATTTAGGCATTTGCCATTGGCTAATAATAAGATAGGAATCTGTGTAATTCAGCATTTTTTCAATGATTCATCTCACTCAGGTCGCATTGCACTGTCTCTTATGTAAAAGAAATATGTATTTCAAGTTATTGGAACTCAAAACGTTTTAGTTTGTACATGTAGGAGGATCTGAAGTGTGTTTTCATAAATTGTAATTGCTCTGGTCAGCGCCCAAAAGTCGGGACAGCTGCAAATAACTTGCAAATAAATTGCAATTTTTATCAATTATAGTTTAATGATTGGCATTTCACTGGTTTGTTTGAAGCAAATAAGCTACAGGGAGTTCCCCATGTTGAACTCTGTGTAGATTCCAGATGATTGTATTGTATAAAAAATAAAACAATTTCATTTGTGACAAGATATTTCAGGTCAGAAGATCAACTATAAGAAAAGAAAATGTCCAGATATTCTGTTTTGTTCCTGATTATATTCAAGTTGGTATGTGACATTGTATCATTGGTGTCCAAGGCTGCAAGACCATTTTATTGAAAATAGTTTGGAAGTTTTAAAATCAATTCATGTGTTGGCTTGTACCAAGATCGGTGTAAACATGATTTTATCACCGACTCTAATATTAATTGCCATGGATGATTCTTCACTTACTAACCCCATGAGGTATTTAGGATCTGCCTTTCGGATCTGAATGCTGCTTTTTTATTGTGATGGTTTTTTAGATCAGTATCACTACATGGGACTTGGCATTTTCAGGTTACGAACGTGAAGTGAAAAAAGGGTATTGAAGTGGTGTTGCAGTGGCTTATTGCCTTTTTAAAAGCCATACAATTCAGAGTTGATTAATGAAGGGAATGTCTCACACAAGTACATTTTCAACATGAATGAAGTTATTCTAATTTTGAATAGGAAAAGCTTAGTATTGAAACATAACTCTATGCTTATTGTACACCTATGCTTTTCACTGTTGCTTGGGAGGTCCGCATCTGCCAAATAAAAATTGAACCAAAATAGTTGCTTCATAATTCTATGACATGAATTGATTTTTCTGCAGTCAATCATTTAGTATTCACAAGGTGTCCTGACTCCGGACTTCGTATGCAGACCTGAATAAAGGGAAATTAGACGAGTTTGCCTTTGATATGTTGGGAGAATCGAAGGTACATTATTTCACAATGGATGTACTATTTAATGTAAATGAACATAAAAGTTTACATAGGTTTGATACTGCTCTTACCATTTTCAGGGCATGTTTTAAAAATTAGTTTGTTATAAATTTACCGTTAGCAGTATTATTTATTTTACTATTGGCACAAATAGATTTGTTTTAATGTTTTTTTTAAGCATAAACTAAAACTCTACTATTGAGCACATTGTACTCTAAATATGATTTTGGCCATGTAACAAATTTGTCCATAATTATTTGCCACAAATTTTCTGCATAATGTTGATGGTTTTTATGTTGTAAATGTGTAACATCCTCACTATAATACCCAGTTTAATTCATGTTTAATGTAGATATAATATGTGACTACGGCCTAGCGATGTAATATGCGAATTGTATTTCTGAATGTTAATAATAAAATGTAATGCTAGTTGCTAAGGGGACATGGACAAAGATGTGGGCTGAATTAATCCACAAGAGAAATGAGAGTCAGGAAAATGTGTAAGAAAGGGTCCAAGGGGGAATTACCCATGTATATTAATTCAACTCATTTTTCCTAAATTTACTATTTGTATATGAAATCTCTAATTTCTGATTGAGTGTTCTTAAAACCAATCATTGAATACATGTAAGAGGGTGGGTGTGAGTGGTCACATCCCATAGTTATTGGGAGCATGGGACGGTGAGTACAATCAGCTTGGGGAAGTGTATGAGTCAAGCAAGCAAGCCAAAGGAGAATAAAATTTGTATGGGTAGCTACAATAGTTTTCACATTCATTTTTTGTGCATGAACAACAAGTAGAGAGCGAAAAAGAGCGTTGGGAGATGGGACAACCATGGAGGCTGAATTCTAGAACATGTTGGAACGTTTTGGAGCTGAAGGCTGAAGAGCCAAGTTGTCAGGCCTGAAGAGTGAACTCTTGTGTGAGTTGCACTGAAACAACAAGTGTTTGTTGTTATTTGTTGGTAGTTTTCCTTGTAGTAAGTTCCCTTAAATTCCGAGCTGAGAGATTGTTGGTTACCTATGCCATAGAGACCCTGATAAATGAATGGGACGTCTGAGGGACTGAGATCAATGAAGGGGTACATTCCTTGGGTTCGACAGATTAAGAGAAAGAGTGCTGGCAGAAAATCATGATAGTTGTAGGAGTATATCAGTGGGTTGTGAGTTTTTGAGCTATGAGTGGACAGTGAGAGACCATCCTCTTTTGTGGATTACTAGCCTCAGCTTGGGGTGACTTGTTGTTGAGATTTGGAACAACAAGTCTATGGTTGGGTGGAACGTCTGTCCCAAGTAGTTGATAGCATAATTGTTTATAAAAGATAAGTGTTTTATCTTGCTTTCGTTGTATCATGAGTTTATTTTCTATGCATGAACTTTGTGTATTTGGAAATTATTTATATGTTGTTGTAATTAAGTTTATTAATTGTATTTCATGTCTATTTTAAATAGTTGTAGATGCACGTAATTAATTGTAACAGTCAATGGCTAAATCTGGTTATAATTTGTAGCTGAAAGCTACAAGAATTTATTTAGACATCATAAGTTTTAATTTTAAGAGTATTTTCTCACCGTAATGTTTCTCAGTTGGGTTGGGGGATGTTACATTATGGTATCAGAGCGCCTGGTTCAAACACCAGGCTTGTATGGGCCAAGACGATTGCGAATTGAGAAAATTCGATGTTGCAAACTTGTCTGTGACGAATTTGGGGAAAAACAAAGAAGTTGCAGTAAGATCCCCAAATTCATGGGTAAATTTTGAATTTAAATTCCTCAGGGTAGTCAAAGAGATGATCCGCGGCGTGAGTTTGTAGGTTACGAAACTGGATTCGACTTAGAATGATTGAATTTTATGTTTTAATGGCCGCAGGGGAGTTGCAGGAAGTTTGAGGAATCGACGATTGAGATCGCATTTGATCTCACGATCAACGACTCGAATTTATTTTAATAAATTTAGAAATCCATAAGGTTTCAATTGTTCGGAAGGTTGATCGAATCAACGACCACGATTCATTTTCGACGATTTGGAAAATAGCTTTGATTGACAGTCTAGATTAGTTTTCGGAAGTTGGAAGAAGGGAGCCGATTGACGGTTAAGATCATCTCCGCTTGAAGATTGACGACTTAGATTCACCTAGAATTTGATCAACAATCACTAAATGTTGAAGTTCGCCAACAAAACTCGCTGACAATCGATGGTCGAGTCGGCTGAATTGACGAAGAGTTGGTTTGGAAAAAAGAGATGGCCAATGGTTGAGGGCCAGTTGGATTCAATGAAGTGTTTTCAGTCGCCAACAGAAATCGCTGACGACTGATGGGTCGATGGTCGAGCGTCGAACAACTTGGCGAATTGTTTTGATTGAGTAAGAGAAATTGTTGATGGCCAATGGGTCGATGGTCGGGAGTTGGCCGATTCGACGAAATGTTGAAGTTCGATCAAGAGAAATGGTCGATGGCTGATGGTGGAAAGAGGGTGATGTCGTGCAATGCCACGTCAACATCCACGTATTATGCCACATTAACATCCACATGTCATGCCACATCAACTAAGTTGAAACCTCAGGATAATGCGTCATGTCACGTCAACATCCACTTGTCTTGCCACATCAGTCCAGTTGTGGTCGATGGTCGATGGTCGAGTCAACCGAAATGGAGGAGTGTTTTCATCAGCCAACAAGAACAGTCGATGACCGATGGTCGGGTGTCGACCGAATTGGTGAGGAGTTTTCATTCACCAATGCAAATCATCGATGGTCAATGATTGGGTTGGTCGGTTTAGCGTTGTGTTGTGAATTAGTTGTCAAGGGTGTTGATTAAGGTTGGTTGTCATTGATGTCAACCCTTGAAGAAAGCCCCGTAGCACAAAGGCTTGAGTAATGGACACAATATTGTTTGATGTAAATATGACTCATTATTGTTTTGTTATGGTTGATAAGAAGTAAATATGGATGAACTCCAAAGTGGTCCCCTTATGGTGAAAGCCCTCACGGGAGACGCTTTGTGGAGTAAGATAACCCATGCTTAATTGTTGAATAATGAGATGAAGGAAAGTGATTTTGTCAGGGAAAATTTCCTAGATGGATAATGCTTGTCATTTCATTTCCAGTGGTATGTGGAACGTCACATAATTCCTCACAGTTAGAGAGTTATGGCCATGAGAAGTTGGAGACCCCAAGTTTGGGTAATGGACCCAAGTTTGTTTGATGGGTAACGGTATGAGTTATGATATATTTTCAGATAATACTAGTCTATATGGATAGTACATGTCATGCCATTTCTGGTGGTATGTAGAACGTCACATAACTCCTCACGGTTTGGGAGTTATGGACTTACGAAGTTGGAGGACCCTCATATGTCATTTAGAAGCCTCAAAAAGCCAAAGTAGTCAAAGTGGTTTAAAAGATTTTAAAAAATAAATAATAAAGTAAAGTGAAGAGTGTATTATAATTCAAAGTGAATACAAAATAAATTTTTTCAATAATAAATTTAACGGAGAAATTAGAAGTGGACCCAACCCTAAAATAAGGAAAGTGGGCCAAGTGACCTAGAAGATGTTTTTAAGGAAACTACTTGGAGAGTATAAATAAGAGGCAAGGCTCTTTCATTTGAATCACACTTGAGAATATTGAATATCTCTATGTGTCTGAGGTCACCAAGGATATCTAAATCGGAATTCTGAGTGAAGGTGAAGAAAAGAAGGCCGAAATGCAAGGAAGGATAAATTCTTTTGATGGTGCTTTCTAAGGTATGTTATTTACAGGTCATCTCACCATTTTCCTATAATTTTTTTTCTATAATGATTCAGACTGTGAAATTGCTATGCAAGTGAGAAAACATATCCAAGTATCTGTGGAAAATAATTCAGATTGTGGGTCATTGTATTTTGGGAGTTACACTCCGTGGAAAATAGGGTTTGTGGCCAGTCCTGAAACTAGTCAAAATCAAGTGTTTCGGGTAAAAACGTCATAATTTCTTCATAACAGATCCAAATTCAGTGAGACCAAATGTGTTGGTTAGGGTACAATCTGTAGTATGTTGTGTAACAGTTTCAGATCATTTCATCAAATATTTTGTGTGGGGCACGCTCTACAAGGTCGCTCTTTAGAATAAGCCATAATTCAGCAAGGTATGCCATTTTTGCTATAACTCCTTTTCTGAAAGGTTCCAAGTAGTGAAACTTGGAGGAATTGCATTAAACAAACTGAAGAACATTGTGTATCAGTTTCATATCTTTATACATTACAGGTTCAAAGTTGTGATTACTTCAAGTTAGGGTTGTTGACTAATCCAAAACTAGGCATGTGAGATTAAATAAAAGTTTGATGAAAATGTTAGTCTCTTGTTTTTAAAGTTAAGGAAGGTTTGCAGGAATGTGATCATATACACCAGGTCTATTACAGAGCTACAAATCATATTTGGATGATGAAATTGATGAGAGCTTTTGGTTGTGGTACATGTTGAGTACATGGTTGAGACATGTAGTTGATGAGTTGACGCACATACATGAGGTGTATAGTTGATGATGTTGGTACATATTGATGAGTCATAGTTGATGAGTAGTTGACACATGATTGGTACATACTTGGTACATGGTTGGATGCACTTGTTTATGGTACATGTTGATTACAGGTTGATGCATGGTTGATGCACTTGTTTATGGTACAGGTTGAGGTACAGGTTGATGCTTGGTTGATGCATGGTTCAGATTTATTGGTGCAGGTTTACAGTGGTATATCTCACAGTGATAGCGTGACAGTGGTTCCATCATTCTACTTCTACTTCATGGTGGCAGGACGGGGCAAGGACAGGTGGTTGTAACCACCTTCCGGTTGTAGCCGGAGAACATTGGGGGTTGTAGCCTCCTTCTGGTTGTAGCCAGAGAATTGGGGAGTTGAAGCTTCCCTCAGTTTGTAGCCTGAAAAACTAGGGGGTTGGAGTCTCCTTCCAGTTGCAGCTGGAAAACAAAGGAAGTTGGTGCTTCCAATGAATGTAATTCTTCAAGACATATAAGAAAAAAAATTCCTTGGTTTTCTTCCGATTTGGGTTTCCACGTAAAAAACTGGTGTACTGTCTATGTGTGTGATTGTTTATTTCTTACTGCTCATTATTGGATAATAATTCTACATTGATATAACATTTGAAGAAAAAAGATTATAATTACGCTATTACTGATTCACCCCCCCTCTCAGTAATCCAACAATTGGTATCAGAGCAG
>ML781993.1:245761-257907 GCA_009831015.1 Picea engelmannii
ATCAGAAGAGAAAAGAAGAAAAACAAGAAACTACAAGCATAACTAGATAAGAAAAAAGACACTCAAGAACTAGAACAAATGATCACAAAATTGAAGGTTCAAATAGAAGAAGATAAAATAATTGAAGAAGCACTCAAAGAATAACTAGAAGGAAAGGACAGGATCATTGGAAACCTGGAAGCAGAGATTGTCACACTAAGAAAGGATATTCAAAAGAAAAATGTAAGAACCTAATTTAACAAAGCTTAATAATCTTCGTAAATTTAAACAGTTAAGATTATTTTGACGTATAAGCAATAAGCAATTTAATTATTCAACATATAAGCAACATAAATTTAAATTTATGAACAACATGCTAATAAATTACATAACCATCACATAACACCACATATTCCTGAGAATACATAAACACAATACCTGTTAAGTGATTTGTTTCCCAACTCTGTTTGTCCAAGCCCAAGCTGAAACTGTGTTCAAGCTGAAACTGTGCCCAAAACCGAATTTTCCTCCCTGCCAGCTAGGAACAGAGCCTGTCCGGCTCCCTAGCTCCAGGATTCCGTGAGGATTTCTGGCCCCCGAGCCCAAAACCCCCAGCAACCTGGTGCCCCCTGTAACGATCCACCCCCAAACTCCAAAACCAGAAAAATATCAAACAAGAAATACAATCCTTCTTCCCCCAAATGTTTCCTCCTCCAAAATTTCATAATCATCTCCCGTAAGCCTCTGCCCAGTCATATCCCCCTCATTCACCGCCTCCTCCTTCATTTAATGCCACCCACTTTATCCCTCCATTCAATACCCTATCCTTTGTCATACGTAAAGTTTTATAATAATTAAATTAAAGTTATTAAGCCTTTAATTCTTTACCCAAATCATTAAATGTGTTAAGTAATCAATCAATTAATTAATCAACATATATTAAAAAAAATAAAAATAATTAATTAATTAATATTATTAATAGTTAATCATTACTTAACTAATACACATTAAGACAATCAATTACTTAATAAACCCTATGCAACTATTTAACTAGGGTTGTTACATACACCCACCCTTCAGGAAACTCCGTCCTGAAGTTAAGGTATTTTATGATACAAGGGAAAAGAAACATGGTTCACACATTCATAACAAATAACCGTCATTATTAGTAAGTAAGCTAAGAAACTCATTCATACTAGTGTACATGCGCAAGAAATGCATGTGTAGCTAGTATATACAAGTCTCGTTCATGTACTAATATCAATAACTATCATCTCTATAGTAATTTCCTCATGCATCCAATCCATTCAAGAAGTCTATTCATTTTATAAAAGACAATAAACCAATCAAATGTTTGCGAAATCCGTTAATTTCAATTATCTAGCTCAACAACGTTATTTAGACAACTGTAATTTAGTTACATAATTATGAATATTCATATATATATATACATTTTCTTTTCAGAAAGGAAACAATAAGTTCCAACATAAGACAAATCTCCATACACTCTCAACTATTTCTACTCATCCTTCCTCCCTAACTTACTTCCATCTTCCATTCCTATCCTTCCTCTGCTGGACTATCTTGGAGCATCAACTATATTGACCTAACTCCAAATAGAACCTGTAAGCGGAAGTGTCACTATCTTGACCCAGCTTCCCCAGCAGACAACTGACAGTCATCATCACACGTCTAGGGGAGCATGAGCTAACACCGTCCTCCCATGACTTCAGGTTTCGGAGGATACACGGTGGGAAATTCCTCCACCCCTCCTAATTATAACTAGTGTCCACACCCTATAATGGAATTTACAGTGGCACCATGTTGCTGGGAGTTTTGTCATCGTCTATTTAGTTTTGGGCAGTCTCACCACCTGAAATCCTGCACTGGTCCACATATCATAGCAATGAATCAAAACCAATATAATTTCACATACAAAGATTCATACCATAATGTTTCTCGGCTAGTGGTCATGAAATCCACTTTCATCATCATTATCCCTTGGCTATTTCATAGCCCATAACCTGCAGATTAGTCTGTAACACAAACTCATACATTTCTATGCATCATCATCATGTAATTGCATACAATCATAATTTCAATTCGGTATCCGCGTACCAACAACTTTAACATCAAAGTTTTCAAGTTAGAAATAGATCTCATAATCTCCCATAATTCAATTATCAACACCCATTCATAAAATTATCAATTACAAAATAGATTGCATCATATCCAACATCATTATAATAGTATTTAAACCTTCATAGGGTTTTCATTCACACAATATGTCGCATCATATCCATCATCATCAATAACAATTAGACATTCATAGAATTTACATTCACATAGTAGATCGCATCATATCCATCATCATCAATAACATTTAAACATTCACAAAATTTACATTCTCACAATATATCGCATCATATCCATCATCATCAATAACATTTAAACATTCATAAAATTTATACGTCTTTAAAGTTCAAGTGTATCATTTAATAGTTTCACTTGTGAATAGAAAATAAAAGTGTGTAGGCCTCAAGTAATCCTGGTTCTCTAAGTCAAAAGGTGGTATTACATACACCCCACCTTCGAGAAACATATTCTCGAGGTGGTAAAAAAAGTGAGGGATAGTCTCGTCGTAGTGTCTTGGCGTCTTCCAAAGTAGCAGATCCTGGACTATACTTGTCCCATTGAACCTTAACTTGGTCTACCAGACGGTTCCTGAGCTGTCAGACTCTACGGTCCAATATGCGTAACGGTTCTACCGTGAGAGTTCCCACGTCCGATACCTGCAATTCCTTCCAATTTAGTTTATGTGATTCATCAACAACATAATGACGTAAAACAGATACATGAAAAAACATTATGAGTTTTATGCAAGTGGGGTGGCAGTACGAGAAGATAGGCAACGGGTCCAATTTTCTCTTGGATTCTGAACGGTCCTATAAATCGAGGTGACAACTTTGTCCCCTTCCCGAACCATATGGTACTCTTATTAGGCCTAATACGAATGAAAACCTGATCTCCCACTTCATAACTTTGGTCGGTCCTGTGTGCATCCGCATAACTTTTTTGTCTATCCTGTGCTTCCTTTAGTCTCTGCCTAATCTGAATCACCTGTTCCTCCATCTCTTGAATCAATTTTGGCCCAACTGCTACTCGATCTTCTAATCTATCCCAACTCAATGACGTTCTGCATGGCCTTCCATACAGAGCTTCGTAGGGTGGCATTCTGATGGAGCTATGAAAACTGTTATTGTAGGCAAACTCTACCAAAGGTAGGTGCTTCTTCCACTGGGTTTGATTATCCATGACATACATCCTAAGCATGTCTTCCATGACTTGATTTACTCTCTCGGTTTTCCCATCTGTTTCAGGATGATAAGTTGTGGTTAAGTTCAACTGAGTCCCCAACGCCGACTGCAAATTTGTCCAAAACTTAGAAGTGAATCTAGAGTCCCTATCTGAAATGATCTTCTTAGGTATCCCGTGCAAATGGATGACCTCATTTACAAACACACGTGCCACATCAGTGACATCTTAAGTGTCTCTAACCGGAATAAAATGAGCACTCTTGGTTAATTTATCAACTATCACAAGAATGACATTGTGTCTATGAGATGTGAGCGGCAACCCCACAACAAAATCCATAGAAATGACTTCCCATTTGGACATAGGAACATCATGTGGTTGTAGGAGGCCTGCCGGCTGATGGTGGTCGGCTTTCACTTGTTGACACTCTAGGCACTTGGTGACGAAATGGACTACATCGCGCTTCATGCCTACCCAGAAGAAGAGCTTCCTCATGTCTGCGTACATCTTCTTCACACCCAGATGCGCACAATAAAATGTTCTATGGGCTTCCTTCAATATGATGCTTCGAATATCCCCACCTTCGGGGACGTACATCCTTCCTCGATATCTTAACGGTCCGTCTACTTCTAGACTATATCCTTTATACTTTGGATCTAATTGCCTCCCACTCTGGAGGTTTGAAGTAACCTCTAAATACCAACTGTCTCCTTGGAGTTGCGCCAACACACGTTCCCTCAGATTGACTTTTAAGGGTACCAGGGAGAAGACACGTGGTCTCCTGCTCAAGGTATTTGCGACCACATTTTCCTTTCCTTTGATGTATGAAATACCAAAATTGTACTCACTCATAAACTCACTCCATCGCCTTTGCCTGGCATTAAGATCCCTTTGAGTGAATAGATGTTTTAAACTTTGATGGTCTGTTTTGAGCTCAAAGTTTCGCCCCACAAGATAGTTTCTCCAAAGTTTCAGAGCTAGCATTATAGCTGCCAACTCTAAATCATGAGTCGTGTATAGATCTTCATGTTTCTTCAACTTCCTTGATGCATAAGTTATCACTCCTCCATCTTGCATTAGCACAGCCCCCAACCCTTGCTTCGAGGGATCTGTGCAGACTGTGAAGTCCTTTTCCATATCCGACACTCGTAGAATTGACACACTAGTTAGTAACCTCTTAAGCTCAATGAATGCACTATCACATTCTTCCTTCCATTCATACCTGACCCCCTTGCGCTGCAAAGTGGTGATGGGTTTCGCTATTTTTGAGAATCCTTCCACAAATCTCCGATAATAACCTGCTAGTCCCATGAAGCTTCTCACCTCATGGGCATTTTTCGGCACTGGCCACTCCATAATGGCCTTTACCTTTTCTAGGTCCATAGAGATTCCTTCACCGGAAATGATATGACCTAAATAGTGGATCTCTTTCTAGAAGAAGGAACACTTCGACAACTTCCCATACAATTTGTTCTCTCTAAGGCAGGACAACACCACTCGTAAGTGTTCCTCATGTTCTCTTTCATTTTTGGAATAGATGAGGATTTCATCTAGAAAGACTTGTACAAAATGGTCTAAGTACTTCCGGAATACGCCGTTCACGAGGCTCATGAACACTGCTGGAGCATTGATCAATCCGAAAGGTACTACGACAAACTCGTAATGCCCAAACCGAGTTCGAAAGGCAGTTTTTGGGATATCGCCTTCCTTAATCCTTAATTGATGATACCCTGATCGCAAATTGATCTTTGAGAATACCGCTACTCCTTTCATCTGATTGAAGAGGTCATCTATTCGTGGCATTGGGTACCTATTTTTCACTGTAGCATGGTTCAAGTCCCTGTAATCTATACACAATCGTAAGGAACCATCCTTCTTCTTTACAAAAACTACTGGTGCACCCCAAGGTGAAACACTGGGCCTTATTAGCCCTAAGTCCAGTAACTCTTTCAACTGCATTTTCAATTCACAAAGTTCTGGCGCTGTCATCCAATATGGAGTCTTGGAAATTGGTTCTGCACCAGATTTTAGCTCAATAGTAAAATCAAGCTCCCTCTCAGGAGGTAACCCTGGTAACTCGTTCGGAAATACATCCTTAAATTCTGACAATACCGGGTACTGATCCAAGGAGGGTCCCTTCCTTTCATTCACCGCTTCCACTACATATAGTCGACACCCTTGCCTCAAGTATCGCTTAACCTTCATAGTTGAGATAAAGCGTAATGACACCGTTATCCGTACACCCTGGATCTCCACTGGCCTTCCTTCGTCGTCTACACAGAGCACCATTTTTGTGAAACAATCTACCAAAGCTCGATGAGCTTCTAACCAATCCATTCCAATGATTAGGTCGTACGCCCCGAGAGAAGTGACGTATACCTTCAACCTGGTAGTACACACTCCCAGGTCTACTATACAATTATCAACGCTAGGTCCTACCACTTGTTTTTCCCCCGAAGCTATCTCGACTTGTTTAAAGTCATCGTGCTCGTAGGCTGCCAACCCACTCTTTTATAATGCAGATGGTGAAATGAAACTATCTGTCGCACCAGAATCAAATAAAATCTTTACATTGATATGATTTAGCGTACATGATAACTCCACCACCGTGGATTGATGTTCAGCCTAACGATTATTAATCGCTGCGTAAATTTGGTGGCTGCTACTTTCTCTTCCCATCGTGGCCTTTCCTTCTCTATGCACAAATCCTGATTGTAACTCTGGGCAGTCACGCTGGTAATGGGGTCCTCCACATCCCCAACAGGTAACACGAGATTGAACCTATGCACTGTTCTGTGTCTGTCTCTGAAATGAGTTCCTTCCCCTGGAACCCCTGCCCCTACTAGTTGCTCCCTGAGATAGTTGTGGACCTTCCTGCGTCGTTGGTGATGAACGAGATGTTGCACTCGCTGCCATTGAAATCCCTGCGGCTACTGTCCTTAGTGCGACTCTATTACCATATGGAGGTGGTATTGAGCCCCCTCCCCTGGGAAATGTCCTAGGGGCCTTCCCCACGAATCCAGGATGATGCAGAAAGGTCGGTCTCGTACCTCTGGTTAAGTTCATGTGTTCCTCCGCATAACGCGCATTTTCCACAGCTTCTGCTACTGAAGATGGTTTCCACATCCGCACCATAGCCCTTATCTTAGGGTTGAGCCCATAGACGAAGCATTCTTCCTGTCGTTGGTCATCATCCATATATGAAACATACTTGACCAATTCCATAAACCTAATCTCATATTCTTCTACGGTTCTGTTTCCCTGTACTAGAGCATGAAACACTCCTACCTGTTGTTCCTCATAGTAAGCTGGCAGATATTTCCTTCGGAACCTCTCCTCGAAAATTTCTCAAGATACGGTGTTTGGGGTAAGATGCAGTTTCCTTTCCAGGTTTCCCCACCATTTCAAGGCACTGTCTCTCAACTGAAAAATTGTTATCTTCGCCTTTGAAGTGGACGCATAGTCCCTTAAGGAAAACCACCTTGTCATGCCTTCCAACCATGCTTATGCGCGTTCACTAGAGCGACCCCCGACAAACTCCAGAAGTTTGATCTTCTGCAGTTCTCTAGTGATGTCTTCAGGTGGAGGTCCTCCCCCTGAATCCCTCGACGCTTCTGGATTATCCATTCCATATGGTGGGGCTCCACTTCAATCCCTGTCGGTTGATTCCCTTTAAAGTCTCATTTATGGCCTCCAATGAGCGCAGTATGAGAGCTAGTTCAGGCGATGGTGGTGGCGGAGTTGTTGGTGTTGGCGGTGCCTGCGACGATGTTCCTCTGCCTCGATTCCCTCGAGTCCTAACCATCTTGTATGATTTAACCTGCATCAACCAAAGTTGTCAGAGTGAGTTCAAGGACGTTCCACATTCGCACAACTTAAACTAGAAAACAGGGTTAGGCGTAAGTTTTTTTTACTTGTCTGTAAATAGATGTTACTCTCTTTAGGGGAGGTGGCTAGGTTAGGGTTAAAGCGTCTAAGCTTGATTTCTTTGCCTAAGAAAACTGTTGACTCCCTCGCCCGATAGCTATGCTAGCTTTGCACCATACTAGCCAATTTCTCTAACTTACCTGCCTAGTGCGCATGAAGCCCCTTCCCACTTATCTTGTTCTAAGTCCTTATACTTTGCGTTTACAACTAATTAGGGGTGACTTCCAACCTAATGTCGATGAAATGAGTCTAAGGCTATCCTTCGATGCTTGAATCGTGGGCTTTTCTTGACGCGTTGTACATATGCGTTGAATTGTGTGACTCGGTGACTGCAGGTGCGAGTCTTGAGGATTGTCCTTTGGGCGCAACCAAAGAGTATGAGTTGTGGGCTTCCTCGTGGCTTAGTGTGCCCTCGGTCTTGAGTGTTGCCTTATATGCACCTTGTTGTGTTGTCTCGACACTCAAAACCCTCTTTGTGGCTTCTAGGTTAAGTGTGTTGCGTTCTAACCTCCCGCTTTCTTTCTGTGATATTGAAAGATGAAAAAGCATTTTGATTTTGGACTTCATGTTCATAACCCATAACTTGACAATTGTATAAAATGCAGAGGCTAGGGTTTAAGGTTTATCGCCCATCAAACTGAAAGCACTCAATTTCGAGCTGTTGCTATTGTTGTTGTTTTATTGTAGGAAACACAACAAACAACTCGACCCAACAACGGGTCCATGAGGGAAAAATATAGAACTGATCATTGAATATTGAAAGAGGTAGAAAATGGCCCCAGATAGCAATATGAGAAAGGATAGTAAGGATCTTGATTCCATTGTGTAGGGATGATGGCTTATCGAGATGTCGGCAGTATAGTTGGTTTTGTTTTGCATAGTCGTTAGGGAATTGTCCTCAAATTGATTTAGATAGATTAAAATATTTTTTTAAGCACTTTTTAAACTAAATCTAAACAATTTAATTAATTTTTTTTTTTTTTTAATTTAATTAAAATGATATTTAATTACACTTGAAAAGTAGTTCTCAAAGTAATTATTAAACCTTTAAAAATATATATATATATATATATATTAGTATTTCTATTTTATTTTTCTTTTCAACTTAAAACAAATTAAAAATATATAAAAGAAAATTAAAATAAAATAAAATATAAACATTATTTTTCTTTTCAACTTAAAACAAATTAAAAATATGTAAAAGAAAATTAAAATAAAATAAAATATAAACAACTAAATTTAAAATTAAGCCAATTTTTTTTTTGAAAGAACGACTTTGAATTGGCTACGTGGGGAATGCATGAGGCCCACTTGCCCCAATACTTCTAAGTAGGCAACGTGGGGCTTGCATGTGGCCCATGTGCCCCACGTGCCCCTTGCTCTCATTTATAGGAATAAAATATTGACCATCTCCTTTAAACCCTAAACTCTTCTTTTTTTCTCTTTCATTTGTTGTGGTCACCTGCACGGGGAGGTGTGAGGGAGCATGGCCGCCATGGTTAACCCGTTTTCTCTACTCCTCTCCTCCATACTACCTATGAACTCGAGCTTTTCTAATCAATGGAAATAGTCGGAGCTCTTGGTCAAGGAGGCACGGTTCAGGATTTTCTAGTCAATGGAAATAGTTGGAGCTCGCTGTTGTGACTGTTCGCAGGCATTATTTATGTATTATTTTTTTTTATGTGGTGCTTTCTGTTCTGTGCTGTCTGTGGTATTTTTCTGTTCGTTTATTTTTATTTTTATTTTTTATGTGTTATTTTTTTGTACAGCTTGCAGGCTGCCTTGGGCCGTGGCGTTTGGTCTTGGGCGCTGATTTTTTCGTTGTGGCTTGGCGCGGGTTTTTTTGGTTTTTTTTTTTTGTGCTGGTGCACAACACACCTCACCCTGCCCGTGGGTTCCTTCCTTTGGCCATGGCTCGCACGTGGTTTGAGCGCTCACTTGCGCTGACACGTTGTGTAGACTTTATGCTCCTCCTTCCTTATCGCTTGGTGCTGGTCTTGGGCACGACACTGGTTTATGTGTTGTGACTTATGTATGAGCGCTCGTGTTGTTGTTGCTTAGATATTGGGCCTCGGGCCCATTATTTTCTTCTTCTTACCTCGTGGCTTCTCCTTGGTGGCTTACTCGTAGTGCACTGATAGTCTTCTTCGTGGTTTCCTATACTTTGGTGGCTTGACGCTGGGCTTAGTTTGTGAACCTTGAACTGTAATAATTCTGCTTGGAGATTGAGCCTCGAGCTCATCATTTATTTTCTTACCTCGTGGCTTCTCTTTGGTGGCTTACTCGTGGCTTGGGTGCATGGGCGTTCTTTTTCCTGCTCTGTCGATTATTCTGACTAAGACTACTTGTATCCCCTTCGAGGTCATAATAGGTTCAACGTTTTGCGAGTTACAGGTTTTAGGAAAAGCGAGAGTCTCCGTCGTGAGGTGACTCTACCAAAATTTGAATGCCGCAGCTGCCGCTGCCAAGGTAAATAAAGTCTCTGTGAACGAGTCAAGCTAAGCAAGGGGGTGGGAGGTACCTATATCTACCCAGCCAGGTGTGAGTTCTTTCAGTCCAGTGGCTTTGTTTGAAAGAATCTGTCATCCTTAGCGAGTAGCTGCTTCCGTAGGCTCCTCCCATTGATCGAGCTAGTTCCTGCTCTGTTCGTCGTGGCCCAACTAGGAGTGGATGCCAAATCAATCTGATTTTCCTCGCATTGACCTCCCCGTAAATGCATCTAGGGTAGTTTACAGTAGTTTTTTTTATATACTGGTAGTTGCAAAATAGAGCTCGGTTTGTCTTTTGGCAACGACCTCTGAAATTTATCCATTTGGATCGAGGAGAGGTATACTCACAAATATACATCCCGCCTTGTATCTGCGCCCTACAGGCCCTAATTCAATCTTTTCCCAAGCCTTTTCACCGATTGGAATCCATCGACAATGCGGTTTTAACAGTTTCGAGGGTTTCAAATGGAAAATGCATTTGCTTTTCGAGCAATTATTACCAACATGGAGAGTTGGCAATATAAGGGATAGATAAGAGATGGTAATTCAGTGAAACATAGCTTTTTCTAGTGGTGTTCAATGGAGGCGACTTGGAGATGGGAAGGTTTTCCAGAGGCAACGGACTTCTATCTGGCGATCTACATTGCCTTTGCATGTGTTGCAATCCGATTTTTTTTTTCTGGACGTTGCGTTGTACCAGAAGCTTGCCATCTGACTTTTACATAGGGAAACTTCGACACTAAAGCTGAGGAAAATTAAACAACTGAAGATTACAAAATGCACAGAATCCATGTGGAAGTTGGCATATTATTTTGGTTTGCAAGTTTTTTATTTTTCTTATTTCTTATGAGGAGCCTTGGTTTGGTGATAGAAAACAGTTGTTTAAAGGGTGGCCAGATCACACTATCAAGTAAGTATGATATCTCCTCCAGCGACATTTTCCAACATATGGAAATATATATGATTCTTTCTTTCTCTAATCTCATTCTTAATTCATTCACAGGAAATCAACTTGTGTGGACTTGAAGATTTAATATCAGGCCCGAATGTTTTTCTTGTTATATATATATATATATATATATATATTTTTTTTTTTTTTTACTTTCAATATGTATAATATTATACCTTTTCATTTTTCAATGTGCATATTGTTCATATATATATGTGTGTGTGTGTGTGGGTGTGTGTGTGTGTGTGTTTGGCTTGCAGGCTAGGCGGAGCTGGAGCTTGGACCAGATTTATCTAATTAAGGGTTTCATGGCCCCTAGACTGCTTTCAATATATATATATATATATATTATTTAGGGTTGTTTAAATTTCTGGGTGGGTACAGTTCCATTCCTAAGTTGGGTAGGTGGGTAGGTAGGCCCTTAAGGCTCCAGTGCTTCAAACTGAAGCTCTGATACCATGTGTAAGAACCTAATTTAACAAAGCCTAATAATCTTCGTAAATTTAAACAGTTAAGATTATTTCGACGTATAAGCAATAAACAATTTAATTATTCAGCATATAAGCAACAAAAATTTAAATTTATGAACAACATGCTAATAAATTACATAACCATCACATAACACCACATATTTCTGAGAATACATAAACAAAATACATGTTAAGTGATTTGTTTCCCAACTTTGTTTGTCCAAGCCCAAGCTGAAACTGTGTCCAAGCTGAAACTGTGCCCAAAACTGAATTTTCCTCCCTGCCAGCTAGGAACAGAGCCTGTCCGGCTCCCTAGCTCCAGGATTCCTGGCCCCCGAGCCCAAAACCCCCAGCAACTTGGTGCCCCCTGTAACAATCCACCCCCAAACTCCAAAACCAGAAAAATATCAAACAGGAAATACAATCCTTCTTCCCCCAAATGCTTCCTCCTCAAAAATTTCATAATCATCTCCCGTAAGCCTCTGCCCAGTCATATCCCCCTCATTCATCGCCTCCTCCTTCATTTAATTCCACCCACCTTATCCCTCCATTTACTACCTTATCCCTCCATTCAATACCCTATCCCCTGTCATACATAAAGTTTTATAATAATTAAATTAAAGTTATTAAGCCTTTAATTCTTTACCCAAATCATTAAATGTGTTAAGTAATCAATTAATCAATTAATCAACATATATTAAACAATAAATAAATAATATTATTAATAGTTAATCATTACTTAACTAATACACACTAAGACATTTAATTACTTAATAAACCCTATGCAACTATTTAACTAGGGTTGTTACAAAAAATATGCAGAATAGCTCAAAAGTTCTGGATGACATTATCAACAGTAAAAAATCTTATCTTGACAAGCCTGGACTTGGATACAATCAGACAGAAAAGAGATTAAGCTCCAAAACAAGAGAGCAAGAAACAAATCCAAAACGTTATGCAGAAACAATCAAAGGGGATAAAAAGATATACAAGGAAGATTACAGGGACACTCCTCCA
>ML781993.1:262690-285267 GCA_009831015.1 Picea engelmannii
GAGAAATTAGAAGTGGACCCAACCCTAAAATAAGGAAAGTGGGCCAAGTGACCTAGAAGATGTTTTTAAGGAAGCTACTTGGAGAGTATAAATAAGAGGCAAGGCTCTCTCATTTGAATCACACTTGAGCATATTGAATATTTCTATGTGGCTGAGGTAACCAAGGATATCTAAACTGGAATTTTGAGTGAAGGTGAAGAAAAGAAGGTCGAAATGCAAGGAATGATAAATTCTTTTGATGGTGCTTTCTAAGGTATGTTATTTACAGGTCATCTCACCATTTTCGCTATAAATTTTTTTATATAATGATTAAGACTGTTAAATTGCTATGAAAGTGAAAAAACATATCCAAGTATTTTTGGAAAAAAATACGGCTTGTGGGTCGTTGTATTTTGGGAGTTACACTCCATGGAAAATAGGGTTTGTGGCCAGTCCTGAATCTAGTCAAAATCAGGTGTTTCGGGTAAAAACGTCATAACTTATTCATAACAGATCCAAATTCAGTGAGACCAAATGTGTTGGTTAGGGTACAGTCTATAGTATGTTATGTAATAGTTTTAGATCATTTCAGCAAACATTTTGTGTGGGGAACTCTCTACAAGGTCGCTCTCTAGAATAAGTCAGAATTCAACAAGGTATGTCATTTTTGCTATAACTCCTTTTATGAGAGGTTCCAAGTAGTGAAACTTTGAGGAATTGCATTAAACACACTAAAGAACATTATGTATCAGTTTCAGATCTTTATACATTACAGGTTCAAAGTTATGATTACTTCAAGTTAGGGTTGTTGACTAATCCAAAACTAGGCATGTGAGATTAAAGAAAAGTTTGATGAAAATGCTAGTCTCTTGTTTTTAAAGTTAAGGAAGGTTTGCAAGAATGTGATCATATACACCAGGTCTATTACAGAGATACAAATCATATTTGGATGATGAAATTGATGAAGGCTTTTGGTTGTGGTACATGTTGAGTACATGGTTGAGACAAGTAGTTGATGAGTTGGCACACATACATGAGGTGTATAGTTGATGATGTTGGTACATATTGATGAGTCATAGTTGATGAGTAGCTGAAAAATGATTGGTACATACTTGGTACATGGTTGGATGCACTTGTTTATGGTACAGGTTGATTACAGGTTGGTGCATGGTTGATGCACTTGTTTATGGTACAAGTTAATTACATGTTGAGGTACATGTTGATGCTTGGATGATGCATGGTTCAGATTTATTGGTACAGGTTTATAGCGGTATATCTCACAGTGATAGTGTGACAGTGGTTCCATCATTCTACTTCTACTTCAGGGTGGTAGGACGGGGCAAGGACAGGTGGTTGTAGCCACCTTCTGGTTGTAGCTGGAGAACATTGGGGGTTGTAGCCTCCTTTTGGTTGTAGCCAGAGAATTGGGGAGTTGAAGCTTTCCTCGGGTTGTAGCCTGAAAAACTAGGAGGTTGGAGCCTCCTTCCAGTTGCAGTTGGAAAACAAAGGAATTTGGTGCTTCCAATGGATGTAATTCTTCAAGACATAAAAGAAAAAAACATTCCGTGGTTTTCTCCCGATTTGGGTTTCCATGTAAAACACTGATGTACTGTGTATGTGTGTGATTGTTTATTTCTTACTGCTCATTATTGGGTAATAAATCTACATTGATATAAAATTTGAAGAAAAAAGATTATAATTACGCTATTATTGATTCACCCCCCCTCTCAGTAATCCAACAAAGGGAATGGGTTGATGGTTGACAATCGAGTTGGCAGTTTGGGAAAATGTTGTGGACATCCAAAGAAAAATCTCGATCAACCGATCGTCGTTGGAATTCAAATTGATGACTGAGATCACCCACGTTGAGATCAACGATTCTATTTTAAAGGACTGTTATAACAGTAAAGCGGTCAATTTTATATGAAATTTTCTTATTTTTTTCATATTTTTGAAAGTCATTAACTTGCAGGACAATTTTGAAGGCCTAAACAATGTTTTGAAATTTTTTAATTTTCGAGACTGTAAATGTCGTATGCACCACATACAATATTTGTGGATCAAATAAAAGAGCACGGGGAGAGCTTTCCAATGAGCTAATATGTTTGCAAAACAAAGATCGTATGAGAAAGTTACATCCAAAACAATAAGGGTAAAATTTCAGTACCAGTTTTCTTCCAGAGGGCATAACTCTTTGCTCGGAGGTTAGCTTGAGGCACAAGAGTAGTCTATGGAAAGCTTAAGAACCATAAAAAACAACCATGGAGCCAAATTTAAGATCTGGGTATGTAAAAATGTGGAGGAAGAAAAAAAAAACACATGTAACATACAAGGGTAAATTGAATAAAACAATCAAAACTTCTTTGGACCATAACTTTCAACTTGGAATTTGGAAATTTATTGAGAAGTAGAAGACAATGTCCACCCATAATTTTTATTTGAGCAAAAAAAAAATTCATAAACTAATAAAGAGATTTTTGTAGTAGTAAATGAGTGGAAAATTGTAGCATGTGGATATTGTAACTTTTCGCTCAGAACTTTGATTGAGGCATTGATACGATCATTGGAAAGTTGTTTAAGAGAGGAATGCATCTAATGAAAAATATTTTGATTTGGTGCATTGTGTCCTTCATAAATTGGAATAAAAAACAACCTATATTCTAATTGATGAAATGTTTATGCTATGCATGTTCTAACAATGATTGTCACATACACATTTCTTGTAGAATTAAAGGTACAAGAAAACAACTTCGGTTCTTATATGAGGACTTGAGTTATGGATAATGCTCATAGATCTTACAAACATGAGGAAGAGATCATAGGTTTGCATGTCAACATAAGAAATGATGAGACAAAATCAAATGGAAGAAGGGACAAGAAGGAGCCTGTAACTATGAGAAGTTTGCATAGGGAAGTGCAGGGCTATAGAGATGATAATGAAAGGATTATGAAGGCTTAGGAAGAGATACTTCAAAGTTTGAATATGTTGTATAAGAAATTCAACACAAGGAAAACAACTAGTGCTAGACAAGTGACAACATAAAGATCCCATAGAGAAAATGGATGATCATGGGAATGATAGGAAGTAAAGAAGCATGAGAAGGCACCACCATTATCCAATGCAATCTACTAGAAGAACTCATGCAAGTTCAAGGCCAGAGAGAAGCCCAAGTGTGTCTCCTATCAGGAGGCAAAGGAGAAGACCCGAGGCAGACATCTTGCAAGTTGAGCTCAGGAAGATCAAGCCACCAACTTTCAATAGTGAGCACATAAAAGGAGAAGAGGTTGATGCTTGGATGTTGGAAATGAAGAAATGTTTCCAGCTACATGATTACTTCTCAAGAGTAGAAGCTAGAATTGCAACCTACCACTTGCAAGGAAAGACAACCATGCGGTGGAATCAGCTTAAGAAAACCAAGAAACCTGATGAGAAGAGGATTTCATGGAGGAAGTTCAAAGGATATTTTGAAGATAAATATTTGTCTGAGAATTACTATGAAAGGAAGACGAAAGAGTTCTTTGAACTCAAGTTGGGAAGCATAACAATGGATCAATGTGAAATTAGATTATTTGAATTGTTGAAGTATGCTGACTTCATCAAGGATAAGAAGGTCAAAATCCAAAGGTTTCTAAGTGGGTTACCCTCCTTCTACAGTAACAAGATTCAATATGATAATTCCAAGACCTTGGAGGAAACCATAAGGAGAGAAAGACATCTTTATGAGAAAAACAGAGGAAGGCTGATTTTCCAAAAAGCTTGGAATGACAAGATGAAAGGTAAAAATGATCAAAGGAAAAAATGTTTTAAGCCACCATTTTTAAAGAACAACACCCAAGAAAATCAGCAAGGAAATTTAACTCAATATGAGAACAAAACTGCAGATTCATTTGGGAAAAGGCCAAGGCAACAACATGCACAATGTTGGGGGTGTGAGGGGAATCACCTATATAGAGACTGCCCTCACAAAGGAGAAATATTGAGGATTGTCCACAAGATTCAGGAGGCTAAAACAATGGAAAACATGAGAGGAAACATGCCAAGGATTTATGCGGCCTTGGACAACAATCAAGTTGAATATCAATCCCCCATGATTGAAGTGGAAGGTAAGATCAATAATCAACCTACAACAATTTTAACTAATTCTAGAGCTAGCCTTAGTTACATAAAACTCTAACATTGTTGAAGTATTTCACTTGCAAAGGAGTAATCATAAGAAATCATGGTTAGTTCAGTTAGCCACAAGGGCTAAGAGGAAAATCAATGAGTTGGTTAAAGATTGTCCGTTAGACATGAATGATATTTGCACGAAGGTAGATGTAAAAATCATACCATTAGGTTTATATGATTGTCTAATTGACATGGATTGGTTGGAAAAATACCATGTTGTCCTATATTGTTACAACAAAACAATTACATGCCTTGATGAAGACGGGAAACAACAAGATTCAAGGCATTCCAAGAGATTTAGTTGTTAGAGAGATTTCAACTATGCATTGAAGAAGAGTTTCAAGAAGGGTGTTATGGTAAAGTTCCCCCTGCGGACAGGTGAAACCCCCCTTGGATCAAGAACTCTCTTGATCCAAGACAAAAGAAAACAAATGAAAAACTACTTTCCTCTTAGACCTATTTTGACAATTAGAATGAGAAGGAAGAGATGTATAACTTACCTTTTTACGATGATTGTCCTCGATGCTCCATCCTTTGACCTTGATGTCCAAGCTTCCAAGCGCAAGAAAAGACCCGCAAAGAACAAAAAGAAACCTCCTTCTTCTACACTATATTGTTAAATGAAAATAACTCTATCTATGATGAATTTACAACAATAGACATGCATACACTTGAACGCATAGACATGAAAAGAATGGGTCAAGTTGTGTATTAATGGAAAGACAACAAAATTGAAGCACTTACAATCTCAAGTTTGACGTTGCAACAACTTCTTCAAGCTCTCCTATCCAGCCCTTTGTATCTCACACAATCATAAGTATGATGCTCTTAATTCTTCTTTTGAATGTCTCAAGATCAAAAGTATGATACTATGAAATTATATCTCCTCTCTCTTTCACTCAAGCATGGCCTTCACTATATAAGCTTTGAGGTATCACAACCATAGGATAGTTTTTAGGAGAGGATGTGATCAAAATAATATTTGGCTCAACCAACAAGATTGACCTTTCCTTGAATAGGATATAGCTCGAACCAATCCCTTAACCAACTGCAAACTCTCGGAAACAACCTCACAAATAAAGGGAAAATAGTTGCACCAACTTCAATGCCCCCCCATAATTGTGCACACGACAACTATCGCTCCTTAGAACACTCCGGGGGAGAGGTGATCAAGGTTTCATCATTCATTGTATATGTGCAAGGGGGCGATGAAGCTCAATTAAGGCTAAAATATCAAGTAAAAAGTATCATTTCGACCTCCAAATGATGTATTTATCATCAATCATGTCTAGGGAACATGACACGTACTCCCACATAATGATAAATTTGTGACATTTATGTGTGACACTTAGTAGAATGTGATACATAAGTGGGACACTTAGTAGCGTAACAAATAGACACTTAGTAGAATGTGATACATAAGTGATACATAAGTGCAACACTTAGTAGAATGTGATACATAAGCGCGACACTTAGTAATGTGGGAATTTGGTGTGTAACAAAGGGATGTTAGATTTTTGCAACCCATATGGAAGAGACAACCAAAGATAAAGTGAAAAACATTGAAGGCCATCCGGTCTTAAGGGATTTTGAATATATATTTCATGAAAACCTAGGATTATCACCAAAGAGAGACATTGATTTCTCTATTGATTTGGTCCCAAGAGTTTCCCCAATGTCTAAGACACCATACAGAATGGGCATGCCATAATTAAAAAGAGTTGTAGATGCAGCTTGAAGAGTTGTTGAAGAAGAGATATATACGCCCAAGTGTGTCACCTTAGGGAGCCCAAAGGTTCTTTGTAAATAAAGATGGAACCTTAAGGTTGTGTATTTATTTCAGACAGCTAAATAAGGTCACCATAAAGAACAAATATCCTTTGCCAATAATTGATGACTTATTTGATCAACTGAAAGGTGCAATAATCTTTTTGAAGATTGACTTGAGATCATGTTATCATCAAGTGCAGATCAAGGAAGAATACATCAACAAGACAACATTCAGGACAAGATATGGGCACTATGAATTCACGGTAGTGCCATTTGGACTATCAAATGCCCCAGTTGTTTTTATGTGTCTGATAAATGGAGTGTTCAGGGAGTACCTGGACAAGTTTGTATTTGTGTTCCTACATGATATACTCATCTAATATAAGTCAAAAGATGAACATGAGAAACATTTAAGAATGGTGTTGTAAGTTTTAAGAGAGCATAAATTGTATGTTAAGCTAGGTAAGTGCATCTTTTATCAAAAGAAGATTCATTACTTGGGGCATATAATTTTAGAAGAAGGGATAGAAGTTGATCCTGGGAAGATAGAGGTCATTAGAGGATGGAAAATACCAAAGAATGTGATAAAGGTCATATCATTCATGGGTCTTTCCGGTTATTACCGAAGATTCATCAAACATTTTTCAAAGATTGCAAGCCCAATCACTTCTTTGCAAAAGAAGGGAGTGAAATTTGAATGGACTCCCAACTGTGAAGAGAGATTTCAACAACTGAAGGAAATATTTATAAGTACGTCAATTTTGAAGATTGCAGATCCAAATGAAGATTTTGTGGTGTGCACAGATGCATGCAAGGAAGGGCTTGGTGGAATCCTTACACAAAATGATCATGTGGTGTGCTATGAGTCCAAACAATTAAAGGAGCATGAGATAAATTATGCTACCCATGACTTGGAATTAGCAACAACTGTACATGCACTAAAAATGTGGAGACATTACCTCATGGGGAGAAAATTTGAGATAAGGACAGATCATTATGGTTTGAAGCATTTGTTTGGATAACCAACACTAAATGTCAGACAAACTAGATGGATATAATTCCTTAGTGAATGTGACTTTGAAACTAAGCATATAAAGGGCAAGGAAAATCAAGTGGCCGATGCACTCAACATGAGGGCTCATGAAGTGCATGTTGCAACCATTATCATGTATATGGTTGATATGAAAGATCAAATTATTGCAGCAACAAAATCAGATCAACAATGTCTCTAAATAAAAGAAACATTACAACAAGGTAATTTACGACATAAATTTAATTATTGCGAGTTGAAAGAAGATAGAATTGTAGAATAAATTTATAGATAATCATTGTGTACTGTTTTTCGATACGAACAAATACAAAGTATATGTGTCGAATTCCAATGAGCTAAAAAATGAAGTTTTTCAAGAAATGCATAATGTGTCATATGTCGGTGTTGGACGAAGGTCTAGTTTTGGGAAAAGGTCATTTTTGGAGAGAAGAACAAGAAGGAAAAGCAACACATGTGAGGGAAGCATGCGAGGCACGCATGCAAGGGAGACCTAACGACATTAGGGTTAGGGTTTTTGTAGAATATGGTAATGGATGATGAGCCAAGAATATGTATAAATAGTACCTAGGAGGTCTAGAAAAGGATCCTGCCTGGTTGAAGAGTGTAGAGAGAGATGAAGGTTGTAAAGCTTGTAGAATTTGCCTTATTTTTGTAAGCCGGTGAGCTAGAGAAGAGTCGATCAACTTGATCGTGAGGGTTAGATCACAGGATGGAGAGCCTGGTGTGATCTAGTTAGCCTCACAGGGATCGGGAAGCCTGTTGAGATTATAAGATCCAAGACTGTAAACACGCGCATCACAATCTATCGTTGAGACATAATAAAAGAGCTTGAGAGCCAAATATTTGTGTATGTATCTCAGGAGGGGGTGAACCACTGTAAAACTTGTGTTATGTGACTGAATGTATGCATCTCCATTATTGTTAATGATTAAATGCTAGATGAATGAATGAAGGAACTAATTAGATCTGATATTCCACATGCATGAGTAAGAGTGACTAATTAATTGACATGTTAAACTAAATAAATGAAGAGTACAAGGTAAAACCACATATCCCCACTTATTCCCAGGATGAAAGCGTCTGAGAATTGCATCCACCCATAGAACTATCTCGGGTGAGACTGCGTAGTGCACTCTGTGTACTACGATGCCTTCTGGTTTACTAGGAGGGCCGATAGTTTTATAAGGATTTTGTCAGGAGCTTGTTAAATATGAACCTGAGTCAACTTATGATAGTAAGGTGAGATCAAAGTAGATAAATTAGTCTAAGACCAACAAAGGGCTAAACCAACAAAGGGTTCTGTTGTCAGTTGGAACATAATGAGATTGAGTGAATAAGATCTACTGAAGAAGCGTAAAAAGAATATCATATCCGACGACAAAAACATGAGAATATAAAAGGGGAAGTTGAGACCATGGAAGACAATGAAGGCAGGGATCGAGAGATGGTTGAAAACAAAGGAGCTATATTTTTCACAGAAAGATAACAGAAACCCGAAGCTAACACCGCGCAAATACCTAGACAAGTACGTATTCAACGACTTGCATGAAGTATTTTTCTGTGATTTCCCGCGTGTATTGCAAGAGTGGTTATTGAGGTTGAAATAAAACCACGCTGCAAATCACATCAGATAGATAGAGTGGAATCGTACAAAAATCGCGCACTTACAACAAGTTGACAATAAATCTACGCGCGCAGTAGATTTCTGGTTAGACAACATTTTTCCAAAATTTATCACAGAATTTGCAGTAGATACTACGAAGTCTTACAATGCAGAAGAGAAAGAGTTCCTGAAGGGACCTCGAGGTAGGTATATCCAATCGATGTATACTTCCATTAAGATATTTCTATACAACAAGGGTGTAATGACAATGGCATCAGACAACTAAACTTCCCTGCATGCATGGGGGAAGGGGGGAAGCACTGACAAGAGACAGAAAAATAGAGGAAGAAATGGACGCCTTGGAACCAATCATGATGGAGGAAGACCAGATAAAGTAGATCATGGAAAACAACTGGAAGAACGCACAATGGAGTAACCTACCAATATAAGAAACCTACCAATATAAGATGAACAAAAAGAAGAGAGTTGTAGCTACGAGGGAAGTCTTGGCAAGTGATGAAGAAGAGGTATAGGATCTCTGGGCTATGGAAGAGATTGAGGAAATCCTATGCGTGACATATGAAAGGAATAAAAGAGGTCCAATAATAGAAAAAAAATGCAACACTCATATCCATATTACTGTTAGTGTGGAACCCATAAACCCATGTGCGACTAATACACCAATAAGAACAACACCATTTAAACAATTGAATTTTGGAAGAAAGACAATAAGAAGTACATTTAGTCGAGAAACAACTAGAGGAGTCGGTTCAGGAAGTGGTAGCTAAGTATCTACACCATGTTGAGGTAGTAGTTCAATATTCAGGATGGCAGGACAGGATCCCACCATTAGATTACCATAATTCAAGGAAGAGGCGTCGAAGGACCCTGAGAAGAACTTGTTCATTTGTGAAAAGATCTGGGAAGAAAAACATATCACAGATGAAGACACTAAACTTGTGCAGTTATCCATCACGCTAAGAGATCATGCATTAGATTGGTACATGAGCTTAGCCACAAATAGTCCACCAGGGACAACCAAAACGATTGTGGATATCAAGAAGCTATTGATAAATGAATTCCAGAAGCCTAGCTCAGAGGATCAATACATGAATGAGATGATAGATATTAGACATAAACCAGGAGAATCTATGTGGGATATTGAACAGAGATTCAAACGATTGAAGGGAAAACTAAAATATGTCATGACAGACATGCAACATAGGCATCTGTTTGTCAATTCCCTGCTACCACACTTGAAGTACCCTTTGATACAACATAAGTTTCAAAATTAGGCAGAGGCTCTGCAGGTAACTCTACAACTGGAAGAGAACCAATATCAGAAGACAAATCTAGTCATAGAGGAGTTCAAGGAGGATCTGAAGAACTTAACGTTTCAACTAAACTAGAACAGGGGTAAGGACAAAAGAGAAGTTGTTTGGTGTACCACATGCAGGACATAAGGACACCACAAGAATGAATGCCCAACATTCATGCAGTATATGGAAACATGACTGCCAAACCCTTTGCCATCAGGAGGACTATGGTGTGAGATCTGTAAGACACAGGGACATGATCCATATCACTGCCCAATGATGCAAAAATACCAGACAATTCCTAAGAGTTCATATTGCAACTTTTGCAAGTCAGTAGGCCATGGTGACAAATATTGTTGGACAATGGAGTTGATGATGGAATGAACATCAAATACCTATAGGGTGTAGGCAGAGATGATGATAGGGAAATATGCACCACAGTTCGACCAAGTACCAACCCCATATAACATTGTGCCACAAAAATAAAACACTGCGCAACCGCAATACAATACCACGCAACCATAGTATAATTCCGCAGTATAACCAGGTGCCCCAATACAACACACTGTGAGGAGATCGATCTAGCTACAGAGGTGGAGGATGAGGAAAAAGAGGCTTTGGAAGAGGCAGAGGACTAGTGGTATGTCACAATTGTCAACAACCAGGACACTATGCAAGAGAATTTCCACTTCCACCTGTGACATGTATGTATTGTTGCGCATTAGATCATGATACAAAAGACTATCTGACACTATTGGGGAAGATCCATGAAAAGAGAAATCAAAACAATCAGAATGTTCAGTGGATTTTTGTGGGAGAAATGGATGACAGAAGAGATATCAACATAGTTACATGTGGAGTCCCCGAGGTGTAGGATAGTCGGTGATGGAGTGTGTTGTTAAGCCACTCCGTGATGTTAAAGTCACTGGTTTGAAACCTGTGGGGACAAAAAATCCAACCATGTTAAGGGTTGGTGTGGCTCAGGCCGGGTGATTTTGACCCACACAAATTAACAAAAAAAAACATAGTTACGTGTGGAGGAGCTAAGATAGAAAATGAAGCAGTAAGACAAGATCCAACACAACACCAATGGGTTAAGAAGAATGTTGAACCACATAAGCAGTTTGATGCGCATAACGAAAATGGGATATTCCAACAAGCCAAACAAGAATTCTTGAAGCCAGACATTGCATATACATCAACTGCGCAACATACTTAGGATGGACCAACGTATGAGATGCCTTCATTACTGGATCATACTAATGAAGGGCAACCTCTAGGACAAGTAAGTACCATACAGGCTTTTTTGCAATCCTGTGTTAAGCTATTAAATGACCAATCATTTGTTAAAAATTTTCAAAATATGCTAGAAAGATGTAAATCAGAGGAAGAGGGGAAATTAGAACATAAAACAGTCAATCACTTGCATACAAGAAAGAGGACAAGCAGGGAATTCATATTAAATGCTAACATCAAAGATTTCAATATGGGGGACATCATACTGGATTTAGGCTCTGAGGTGAATGTGTTACCCAAGAAGACATGGCAATGTATGGGAGAGACCACATTAGGATATTCACCTATTTAGCTGAAACTAGAATATCAACACAGAGTTCTACCAATTGGAAGGGTAAAGGGTGTGACATTAGATCTGGATGGAGTGCACACCAAGGCTGACTTCGAGGTAATAGAAGTAATGGATGACACAACAACTTACCCAGCATTGCTTGGGATGGATTGAGTGTTCAAAAATCAGACCATAATCAATTTGAAGATGAGGAAGATGACATTCGAGTCAGGAGAGTATAGAGTCATTGCACCACTAGATCCATCAGATGGAGAAAGGTTTGTAGAACCCACTTGCTTAGACCTGGAAGAAATTAAACAACTGTACATAACCACCGCATGGGAATAATACCATGTGAATCCAACTGTAGATGGGGTACTTAGTTGGATATGTATCACGTCATGTGTGTCAGACTCAGATATAGGGTTGGAAAATTGGCAGCAAAGATTACATGAAGCCTCCACAAGAAGATGCGCAAGAATAGACCGCACAGTATGATGGGTAGGCATAGAGATAAGATAACCTCCTAACTTTCATGGGGTTAACGACTTAGAATAATTCCTAACAAGATATGAAGATGAAGTGTTACCAAAATCATAGGCTCTTAGCTCTAGACATAACACTCAAGGAAACACCTGTAATATGGTGGGGTGCGCACAAAGAGAACATTAGGGACCGATACCAATGCAAATGATTACTGCCCATTAGGTTCAGCGCAGAGAATAAGAGCAGAATGATGCATAGATATGATGGACAGGGGTCACCTTTGGAACACTTGGAGAAGTGTAGAACAATATGGATGATGACACCACCAGAGGAATTCCCTCATCACTTTATTCATACACTAGAAGGAATCCCAACAAATTGGTATGTAGCCCAAGAACTGCGTAGAGGAACTACAGAATGGACAATGATACAACAAAACTTTACAGTCACTTTCTCATTTGAACATGAGAACCCCAACATAGAATTAATACTAAAACAAATCAGAGGGGTGATATTCATTAAGGAACCAGAAGTTGAGCTTATGAAAGAAGATCAACAACATAACAAACATACATTGAAAGAATTACTATCATGCTACGATGTGCGAGAAGAAGCACTAGATGAAGAAGACCCATGCAAAATTCAGATTACGGAAGCCGAAGGTGAAAGAGAGGTGGAAGACCCACCTCTGTAATAAGAAGTATTTGCTGCACCGATCAAGGTGAAGAAAGTTAACATTGGGACAATTGAGAATCCCAAAATGGCCAGCATTGTAAACTACTAGATGAGAAAACAGTAGAAAGCATAACAGAGTTATTATGCAAGTACAATGACCTATTCCCAACAACCTTTACAGAAATGAAAGGCATAGCAGGAGAGTTAGGAGAGATGAATATACCTCTCAAATCTGAGGCTAGATCATTCAGACAACAACCATATAGATTGAACCCAATATATAAGAAAAAAGTAAAAGCATAAATTGATAGGATGTTGG
Source organism: Picea engelmannii (assembly GCA_009831015.1). Classification (NCBI taxonomy): domain Eukaryota; kingdom Viridiplantae; phylum Streptophyta; class Pinopsida; order Pinales; family Pinaceae; genus Picea; species Picea engelmannii. Next base: position 275,625 of record ML781993.1, read on the forward strand.
AGGCCGAAATCATAGAGCCAGTGGAGGAATCTGAGTGGGTAAGCCCTATGGTAGTTCAGGAGAAGAAGTAGGGAGGGATAATGATATGTGTCGACCCGAGGAAGATGAATGATGCTTACCTTCATGACCCTTTACCTACCCCTTTCATAGATGAGGTATTAGAGAATGTGGGAGGCCAGGAAGCATACTCATTTATAGATGGATTCTCATGCTACCATCAGATCAAGATATCCCCAGAAGATATGTACAAAACCACTTTTTCCACAAAATGGGGATCTTACCAGTATACAGTCATGCCTTTTGGGGTTGAAGAATGCACCAACTATATTCTCGAGAGTAGTCACAACTGCTTTTAAAGAATTCATCCATCAGTTTTTAGAAGTATACCTAGATGATTGGACAATATATATTCTGTTGAAGGACCATGTAGAGGTGTTAAGGCTGATGTTAGAAAGATGCAGAAAATGTCAAATATCGCTAAATATCAAGAAGTTCATCTTTGGAATACCTTTTGGGATACTATTGGGCCATATAGTATGAAAACAAGGCTTGCTAGTAGATCTTGCCAAGATTGCAGTGATTGTTAATCTACAACCACCAAAATCAGTACGCCAGTTGAGAGCAACATTGGGACACACAGGATACTATAGGAAATTCATAAAAGGGTATGTAAAGATCACTATGCCAATGGAGAAAATGTTGATGAAATATAGAAAATTTCAGTGGAATGAGGACTATCAATGAGGATTGGACACTCTAAAAGAGAAGATGGTAACAACACCAATACTAGTATTCCCAGATTGGGAAAATATATTTTATGTGCATGTAGATTCATCAACTATAACACTCGGAGCTATTCTGGTGCAACCAGGAACATGGGAATTGGACCATCCTATAGCATTTGCTAGAAGAAAATTGTCAGATTCAGAGAAGAATTACAATACCAGAGAAAGAGAAGGCCTTGCTATGGTTTATGCACTCTAGAAGTTCATACATTACTTACTGGGAAAACATTTCAAGATGTTTACAGATCATTCAGCCCTCAAATACCTAGTCAATAAGCCAGTGTTGGGGGGGAGGTTTTGTAGATGGTTACTGTTGTTCCAGGAATTTGACTTTGAAGTAATAGTCAAGCCAGGGAATTTGAATGTAGGACCTAATCACCTATCAAGGATCACTAATGGAGAGGAACCCACGAACTTAGAGTACAACTTCCCTGATGCACAGTTATTTTCAGTCCAAGTAGCTGATGAATATTTTGTTGACATCATTCAATACTTGAGTACAGGGACCGCACCATAAGAATTCAACACTGTACAGAAGAAAAATCTGGTAGTCCGAGCTAGAACGTATCAATTGATTGCAAGACACTTATATAAGATGGGTGCAGATAACATCTTGAGAAGATGTGTACTAGAACATGAAAGACCTAGGAGTTTATTAGAGGCCCATGAGGGAATAGCAAGAGGGAATTATGTAGGAAAAACTATCGCGTAGAAGGTATTGCGCGCAAGACTATGGTGGCTGACCGTTCACGGAGATGAAAAGGACTACTTCCAGAGATGTGACGTATGTCATAGGGTTGGTAAACCTAGTAAATGGGATGAGATGCCTCTAATACCACAAGTAACTTTGCAAGTATTTGACAAATGGGAAATATACTTTGTGGGACCAATTAACTCACCAACAAAGAGGTCGAGAGCAAGGTATATCATTACTGCGACAAAGTATATAACAAGATGGGTTGAAGCAACACCAGTAAGAGATTGCAACACAGAGACAACGACACACTTCCTGTTTGAACAAGTGATCACTAGATTTGGATGCCCAAGGATTTTGATGAGTGACCAAGGCACTCACTTCATTAACAATACTATTAGGTCTATGATCGAGAATTTTGAAGTCTATCATCAAAAGAGTACACCATATAACCCTCAAGCAAATGGAACTGTGGAAGCTTTTGATAAGATCCTAGAGAATGCACTGACAAATATTTGTAATGTCAATAGGAACGATTGGGACCTGAAGATACTAGCAGTACTATGCGCATACATGACTACATGCAAAAATTTGGCAGGACATACACCATTCAGGATGGTATATGGATAAGAAGAAGTGGTGCCATTAGATTTTTTGGTACCTAGCCTGCGCGTAGCACCAATCACCAACATGACATAACGAGGCACAATCAAATAATGGATAAGTTAGCTGATGGAGATGGAGGAAGATATGATCCTAGCAGGATTTCACCAAGAGGTACATAAATCAAGGGACACATCTTGGCATGACAGACATATTAAAAGGAAGAGCTTCAAAGAAGGAGATCTGGTCTTGGTGTACGACAATAAATTTCTTCAGCACCCAAAAAAATTCAAAATACATTGGTTGGGACCATATTAAGTAAAGACTTTCACAAATGGAGGAGTTGTACAATTGAAATATTTAAGAGGTACAAAACTCAAAGGGATGATCAATGGGAGTCTCCTGAAACTCTACATGGACAGTCGACCTCCTAGCACTTAGGAAGTTACCGCACAGAAGAGGAAAAGAGAGAGAGAGAGAGAGAGAGAGAGAGAGAGTTAGTGCGATGAAAAGAGCAAAGTCTACCCGCAGCACAAGACCGACACACTACGCACCAAGGAATGGTGAGATAGAAAAAATCTTCCACGCACTCAAAAATCCCACCGCGCTGGAAGAAGGACCAACAGTCAAAAAAAGGAGGAAATTGGAAAAATGGTGGTTACGACAAAAAGGCGTCAACTGGAGACGTCGATCAAATTGAATGACAAGAAATTTCGAAGTGACTTCGCATTAATCGTGCCAACTAGAGGCATCGAGGAAATTGAATGTCACGAATGCAGGAAGCGCCATTTCATTTAAACCGCAGCTTGGGTAACTTCTCCGAAAAGCTTCACAACACTTGCTATATAAGGAAGGCACGTAGGCAACATAACGCTTATTGTGAAATTGTGAAATCATAGAGAGATAGAGTATACAGAGTGAAGAGCGATTTAGAAAGAGACACAGAGCGAACCAGTTCGACAAAAATCAACCTTAACCACCATGGCACCACCCAATTTTGGTGCGTCGATCTAGGCCTGTAGGAAACCTCGAATCCATCATAGAGAACCACAACAACCACAGGGAATGGAACAAAAACCTACAAAGGTTTTGGAATTTGTCAACTTGGATGGCATTCCCTCACCTCACATGGAACCAACGAGCCCACACTCATGGTGGAGGAATCCCAACCAATAGTAGCGGTTGGCATGGATGTAGACATCCAGGAAATTAGACAGGGCTAGCAGGTTGAGGACATAGGTAATCCTTCATGCCCTGAACATGCTGAAGGGGCCCAAAGGTTAAATGGGACAACCCCAAAACATACAGAAGTGGATGCGCCAGGACAATCACACATAACAAAGCCTGAGAAACAATAGAAGGAGCTAGTAGAATATGTTATCGTTCGTGCATAAGATTATGACGATGAGGGAACCATGGAGGCTGGAACCTCAAGCCAACCACCACAACGAAAGAGAAAATATACCATGGAAAGGTCACCGCGCAGACAGGCTGCAACAACCATAGTCCTATCGTGCATTCCTTAAGGGGTTTAGGCCACGCCTAACCTTCTGGGGTGTGTGGAAATATTGTGCTACTCGTACCATGACGTGGCCGACATAGACAAGTTCCCAGAGTTTGCAAGGTAGGTTTACTTGGAGAGTGTAGGAACAGGGCCCTTCAGGGATCCTATTTTACAACCAAAGTAGTGGGTAGCCAAATTGTCCAACACCGAAATTCTAAACCTATTGTATATTCTGCATTTTGGAAGGGACCGAGACACAAACAACCACGTAAAGCAATTGATGGAAGCCACCAGCGGAGGCTACCTATGGTTGGAAGAGCCCGTTTCTATAGACGTGGAGCTCATTGATTTTATTACCGATTTGCCATCTGGGGAGGAGAATCCAGTGCAGTACCTCGACGAAAATAAAAAGGAGAAGGCATTGGCAGAGGAGATGAAAAATACCTATGGCATAGAGCAAGGGTCACACATAATCATTATCAAGTGCATCAGTGACCCAAGAACAAGGTTGGCCACCAATATGATGGCTTGTAAACTAATTAGAAAGTGTCGCAAGGAGGAAGTCCCTGTCGGGGTCGTCGCATCTGTAGCACAGTGCGTAGCGGGCACTATGCTCAGTTAAGCCCCACACTTTCTAAACCTGTTCCTTGACATTTGCATATATGCGCATGATCTCAGAACAAAGTTTCATTACTCTTGGCTACTAATCTTGATCGCCCTGATTAGATGGAGGGAGCCGCAGTACACATATTTTTGTGAGCAGGCCAATCGTTGTCGTGCAATGCGGTACACATCATTGGTGAGCATGTCAGACCCCAAAATCAAAAGTACTAATGAAAGCACATTCACATGGTACTGTAAAGAGCTCTAAGAGAGCATTGCTAATAGTTGGAGAATTAATCTAGAAGTGGTTGCACAATACCGAGACATAACGAACTTTAAAGCAACCAGGCACACGCTATGGATCCAAGTGAGAAGAGATCCAGAGAAGGAATGGATGCAACTTAGATATTGAGTCAAATAAGAAGACGTAGAGATGACAATCATGGACTGACATGATGACTGGAGAATTCCAATCCTCACTCAAGAGATGCCTACAGGTACAAAGATCAATGTAGGGAAATATCAGACACCCACCGAGGATAAATTTACGCCAAATAAGCCAAATCCAAGTCAAAATCTAGCACAACAAAAGAAGGGGGGTGTTCCAAAGAAAGATACCTAGGATGGACAAAAGGACACTACCCCAACACCAAAAGAACTAGAAAAAAGGGCTGCAACAACACAAGGAACCTCATTGACTACCACCCCACAAGAACAAGGCCAAACCAAGAGGCCCATCATCCACACTGAGGGTGCACGCAAAAAGGACAAGGTGCAAAAGCAGCTGCCAAAATATACAATTACCGAGGACAATATTGACCTCGTGGCCAGAAGAGTCCAGGATTGTGCAGCTGAGGAGTTTGAAGATTCCCAACAACAAAGAGGCCGCATTCAGGATGAGATGTCCGACATAAAGCAGATCCTAGAGAAGATCATAAGCGCGTAGAGGAGGGACAGGGGAACATAGTCATTCCCCATGACATCAAAAGCAGATGCTAGGACTACGCCAAGAAAGAATGATAAAATCCAGACCATAGAGCAGGCGAGCCCGACCTTCCATATTACACGCAACATAATGCGCATGAATGCGATCATCGCCTAGACACCCGTGAAATATCTGGCACATATACAATTGGTAATGCAGCAAAAAACAACCAAGGAACTATACAAATGACAAGTCAGTGTCGTGCAAGAGGTGCAGTCACATGCACGAACAAAAGCAATAGAGTTGCAGAAAATGAAGGATAGAAAAGAGGAGTTGGGATTGGTGCTCGAGCAGGTCAAGCTCAATACCAAAGATGAGAAATATCACACATATAGGATTGAGTAGGGAGTGGATGCAACCTATAACATGATCTTGAATAGTGTGCAAATAGCAGAGCCCACTACAATGTAGAATATTGATCATATTGTGCAAACAATTGATCAATACAGGAATGAGATTGAAAATCTTTGGGAACAACTCATTCCTACAACTCCCCCAAAGGTGAAGGAAAAAAAGAAGAAGGAAGTTGTAGGAAAAATGGAGGAAATAGAACGACAAGTCAGTATAGTCGTGACTTGTTTGAGAGGGCGACGCAGTTATGGGAAGTGCTAGAAGAAGATGAACGGGTCCATCACTGGGACCAGGAAGAGGAGAAGCTAAGCACAACTATCCATGACCTCAAGAAGAGGCAGAAAACAATGAATATCACCATGCACCTCAAAGGATTGCAGGACATGAAGAAGCTGCAAGAATATTTGGGAGTTTCTCAGATGAAAAAGAATGACCGACAATCTCAAATGGAACCTCTCCAAGAGCTAGCCACAGAGGTTATTGCACAGGCAGAGGAGGCAAAGAAGAACTTTGCACAAACACAGGCATAGTGCGCATAAATGATCCGGGAGGAGATCACAACGAAAGTGTTAGATGTGCTCAAAGAAAAGGTCGTGCAAGCTCAAACACAAGAAAGGGAACTTGCAGACAAGTTCCGCACTCTAGCAGGAGTTATTGAGGAAGCGTGTGCAACCTAGATGGCTCAGGATGAGCCACATGTCAGTGTTGGGGGCCTGTTGGACAAAGGTCCAGTTTTGGGTAAAGGCCATTTTTGGAGAGAAGGGAATGAAGGAAAAGTAGCATGTGTGAGGGAATCATGTGAGGCACGCATGCAAGGGAGACCTAACACCATTAGGGTTAGGGTTTTTGCAGAATATGGTAATGGATAATGAGCCAAGAATATGTATAAATAGTACCTAGGAGGTCTAGAAAAGGACCCTTACCGACTGAAGAGTGTAGAGAGAGATGAATGTTGTAAATCTTGTAGAAGTTGCCTTATTTTTGTAATATGGTGAGCTAGAGAAGAGTTGAGCAACTTGATCTCGAGGGATAGATCATAGGCTGAGGATCCTAGTGTGATCTAGGCAACATCACATGGATCGGGAATCTCGTTGAGATTGTAAGATCCAAGATTGTAAACACGTGCGATGCAATCTATTGCCGAGACATAATAAAGATATTGAGAGACAAATATTTGTGGGCGTAGCCTAGGAGGGGGTGAACCATGGTAAAACTTGTGTTATGTGAATGAATGTATGCATCTCCATTGTTGTTAATCATTAAATGCTAGATGAATGAATGAAGGAACTAGTTAGGTATGATATTTCACATGCATGAGTCAGAGTGACTGATTAATTAACATGTTAGACTAAATAAATGAAGAGTACCAAGTATAAATGCATATCCCCACTCATTCCCAGGCTTCAAGTGTATGAGCATTGCAACCACCCATAAAACTATCTTGGGTGAGACTCCGTAGTGCACTCTGTGTACTGCACGACCTTCTAGTTTACCAGGAGAGCCGATAGTTTTAGAGGGATTTTGTTGGAAGCTTGTTAATATGGACCCGGGTTGACGTATGACAATAGGCTAAGATCAGAGTAGATAAAATGGTTAAAACCCTACAAGTAATCTAATACCAACAAATGGTTAACCAACACTCGAGCACCTAGGATATCAAAACACAATTGCAACTGTAAGAAGCTAATAATTTTGGCCAGGAATGAAGAAAGAAGTGGCTAATTACATAGCCAGATTTCTAGAATGTCAAAAAGTGAATATTGAGCATAGGCATCCAGCAGGGTTGTTGCATCCATTACCCATTCTAGAATGGAAGTGGGAAGTTGTTATAGTTGAGTTTATTACTAAGTTTCCCAGAACAATAAAACAACATGATTCCATCATGGTGGTGGTGGATAAATTAACTAAGGAAATACATCTTATTCCAGTGAAGACTACACATAAAGCAACAAATATTGCAAAGATGTATATGAAAGAAGTTATCAGGATACACGGGGTGCCTAAGATAATAGTATCAAACACAGATCCAAAGTTTACTTCCAATTTTTGGAAGGTTTTGTTCAAAGGTTTTGGGACAAATCTAAATCTTAGTATCACATATCACCCAAAGTCAGATGGGAAAACAAAGAGGACTAACAGAATAATCAAGAACATTCTCAAAATGTATGTGATTGACTAGCCATCAAAGTGGAAATATTATATTCATTTGGTTTAATTTTCCTACAATAATGAGTATCAGGCCTCATTGAAAATTAATCAATTTGAAGCATTGTATGGCAGAAAATGTAACACACCCGTGAGTTGGGATAATCCAACAAACAAAGCAGTTGTTGGGCCAGATTTGTTAAAGGAAATGGAAGAGTGGATGACAAAGATCAAGAAGAATTTAAAGGTTGTCCAGGATAGGCAGAAAATTTATGCAGACAATAATAGAGTGTTTAGAAATTTTAAAGTGGGATAACATGTGTTCTTAAAAGTAAAGGCGGAAATAAGTTCATTAAGATTAGGAAGTTTCCCGAAGTTGGCAACAAGATATTGTGGACCTTTTGAAATCTTAGAAAAGATAGGGCCAATTGCATACATGCTAGCATTTTCTACATCCATGAGAGTGCATAATGTATTTCATGTGTCATTATTAAATAAATGTGTCTGGTCGTAACCATATAATTGATTGGAATGTGATTCAAGTGGCGTACGAAGGGAATTTCTAGGTGGAACCAGTATGCATTATAGACCATAAATTCAAAGTGCTCAGGAACAAATACATAGGGACAATAAAGGTTCAACGGACCTGATACTACCCTAAATATGTTACATGGGAGCATGAAGAAAACATGCATGAAGAGCACTCACAAGTTTTTGACAATTTTGAAGAAAACAGAATGCAAGACTCCATTTTGAGAAGCTAGATTTATGGAACCACATCTTAAAGTCCTAGCCAAATGCGTTAGGGACCCTGATAAAATAATGGCGCATTCCTTGGGTCAATCCTAATAAATGAATGGTACATTATTTGAATTAGCCCTGATAAACGAATGGTGCATTCCTTGGGTCGGTGAGTTGAGAGGAACAAGAGATTATGGTTGGAACTATTGTTGGAGTTGTGAAAGTGTAGGATTTTATTTCTAAGTATTGTGATGTAAATTTTCATATATGTATGTCGACATGTACACCAAGGATGATGCAAAATTGTATGAAAGGGGGAATGTAACATCCTCACTATAATCCTCGTTTAATTAATGCTTAATTTAGATATAATATGTGGCTACAAGTTAGCGATATAATATGTGAATTGTATTTCTAAATGTTAATAATAAAATGTGATGCCAACTACTAAGGGTGGTGATATTATGGTAGATGTAGGAGGTATTAACCTCCATGTGTAAACTTTGACAAGACTATAATATTCCGGGAAGTAAGAGAAACCCTAAAACGTTGGATATTAACCCTAGGAGACAAGTCGGCTAAAGAGAATATTTAATATTGAGTTATTAGATTCCAGAAAGAGAAGTCAACCTAGTCAAGTGAGATAGAGTAGTATAAATAGAGGGAGCTAGAGCTAATTTATCTCTCTCACTCTCACAACTGCATAAGGACTAGTGGTGCGCAAGTTTGGAGAGGGAGTGCACCTACAGCTGCTACAACTGACATTTTGGTTTTGGTTGGAATTTCTCTTGGTTATGGTTTGTACTTTTTGCTTGGTTTCTAGTTATTCTTTCTTGGTGCGCTACCCTTGGAGAAGGTGTGCTAGCCTTGCTTGGATATTGGTCTGCTACCATAATTATTCTGCCTGTAAGGTTAAGGTGTTCGGGGGTGGCCTTTGTGCCTATGGTTGGGTGACAATATTGTTATATTGTCTATGGAAAACCGAGCACATCCATTTATTTATAACAAGTTATGGACCCACACTATATTTAGACAATATAACCATTGGAAGATATATTGGGAAGTTATTTGTTAAGCTCGTTATGGCACCAGTTGTTGATTAAGGTTGGTTGTCATTGATGTCAACCCTTGAAGAAAGACCCGTAGCACAAAGTTTTGGGTAATGGACCCAATAGTGTTTGATGTAAATATGACTCATTATTGTTTTTTCATGGTTGATAAGAAGTAAATAT
>ML781993.1:296435-369335 GCA_009831015.1 Picea engelmannii
TTGTTCTTTGTCTACAAGAAGGTCCTCCATCTTGAGCTTCCATAGCTCAAAGTTTTTATCGTTGAACTTCTCTATCTCGATTCTAGATGAGCTCACCATTCCTCTTTCTTTACTTGAATCTCCACTGCAAAATCTCCCACTAAACCCAGGTTTATCACAGACCCAAAATAAAATTGATCTATCAAGACCGAGCCAAACCCTTAACAACAAAGGTGTCCCTCTGAAGCCAAAAATGAGCTCTGATACCACATGTAAGTTTTAAACTTGCGAAGTAAAGTAATGCATATAGATTCTTAAGAAAGACAAAAATTAATCAATGGCTCATACACAGAGTACACAGAGATTTTATATCGGAAACCCTAAACCAGGAAAACCTTTCTTATGTTCATTATTTCAAATTTCACCATTCACCATACAATATATACAATGTTTTTAGGTATTCTGTAGATACCAAAACCATAATCCCTTAATCCGGGATTAATTTACAAATCCGCTAAAAATAACAAAATCCGCTGAAAAAAAAATAAAAAATTCGGGGCGCTGCGCATAACCAGGGGGGGCATACTTGCCCCCCCTGGGACCCCCCTAGGAAAGTGCCCGGTGCACACAACAGAGCACTAGTGAGAGGGATCATCAGACGCAGTTTTCCTATCTGACGCGTCCACACACACACATGCAAAGAATATAACACATACCCAACAATGAGATCATAAGTTTGATGCCTCTAAAATCCCATGTCCTTTTCACCATGAGAAGGCCTCCTTATATAAGTTTGGAGAGGCCCAACCACCTTATAGATTCTTGGGATATTTTGAGGATAGTTCTCCATCAGTTGTGGATCCTCCCTAAGATCTAGCCTTGACCTCATATTCAAATCCAACTGATTTCCAAGATGAAGGGGATTTTTCCCTGATTTTCCTCAACAACCGGAAATTTTCTCAAACACGCCAGTGCTCCCCCAAGAGGGTGCACAGAGCGTTGCAATGCTCCCCCAAAGGAGGGTAAAAAGCAGTAACACTCCCTGACAGTGGGAAAGGGAGCGCTACCCAAAATTCCTTCAAAAAATCCCAACGCTCCCCCAGAAAGGTGTCGTGAGTGTTGCAACGCTCCCCCAAAGAGGGGTAGGGGGAGTTGGCACTCCCTGGCAGTGGGTAGGGGAGAATTTCCCTTCAAAAATCATTTTTAAGTGGTATTTTCCATGGCAAATGCTTTGTACTCATCATCAGATGATTTATCCTTCTTAAACCAGTCTTTGAAGGTGTCTTAAGTGTCCTTATGATGTCGTTAGAGACACAACATAGGCAAGATGGTAGTATGATGTTTGCGACACTTGCGACCAAAAATGTGACACTTGCTACATTAGTAATGACGAAAATGGGTCATCATTGAAGTGAGTAATTTTGATGTGTAACAAGGATAAGATTACGATGATAGCTTGTTCTAGTAACCATATATACCTCTACTTAAGCCATTATATCTCCCACAATATCCATGGGTTGGAGTTTACATCAGATGAATGTAAAGAATGTTCTTCTCAGCAAGGTTTTGAGGTATACTAGAAAGAGACCATTGTATGAAAATGGAAGAATACCTTGTATGGATTCAAGGAAACTTGGTGTAGGGCCTCTCATGTACAACAAAAGTGTGGTGAAAACTTCCTATGACAGATGAAGTATATTGAAATGGTTCTTCAGAATCCTGGGATGATGGATTGCAAATTCATGGAAAACTCCCATGATGACAGATATGAAGAACTTGAGAGATTATGATATAGTAGACTTGTCTCTGTATCAACAATTGATTGGATCTTTAATGTATTTGGAAAATACTCAACCAAATATTTTCCTTGTGGGACGTTGAGTTATGATATACATCTACATGGATTTATCGATTCAGATTGGACAGGGAGTGCAGATGACAGAAGAAGTGCTACTTGGTGGATATGTTACAATTTGAGATTTTCCACGATGTTATGGGATAGAAATAAACATAAGTCTATTGCACTCAACATTGCAGAAGCAAAGTATATTACAGTTTGTGATGCTTGTACAGAAGCAATGTGGCTTTGTAAGTTGGTTTCTATACTGTCTGATCAGGTGTTGAATTCAACCGTGATATATATTGTGATGATCAAAGCTATGTGAAGAATTCAGAGAACTTCCATGATAGGTCGAAGCACATTGAGATCAAGAATTATATTCTCAGTGATAAATTCCAGAGGTGTAACACCCATGTTTCCTCCAGCTTGTAATTAATCGTTTATCAAAATCATCATGATATGGAATGGGAACAATGTAAATGTATTATTGTTTGAATTTCCAATAACTGACTATGGGGGTGAAGTCTTGAAGTATTGGACATGATATCACTAGGGGAAAGAATGGGAAAAATATAAGAGAGGGTTCATTATGTCAAATGACCCCAAATTTCCCCTTGTTGGGAATCATAAACCCCCTATGGATCCCAAGGAGAGGAATCAATTAATGAAGGAAGGATTGGTGGTTGAATAATCAACCACCCCTATTAATGGAAGCATGGTCTGGTTAAGGAGACAGGAGGTTGTCATCCCAAATTACCACGGAGTCCTGCAAACCCAGGCTAGCCTGAGTTTCCTTCTGACAAAAGGAACAGGATAAGTCGAGAACCATCCTGGGAAAGGAGGTATAAAAAAGATACACACATAGACAGTTCAGGGAAGAGGCACACACGGGAGGCTTTGTAGAGAGCAGGAGAGACACCAGACAAGAGCGCATCCACAGAGGGGAAAGCGCAACCCAAATATAAAGAAGAAAAGAGGAAGGTCATGAGCTTGATGCTGAGGAAGCATATGATAAATCTCAAAGGGATGTTGTGAGAGAGAGAAGGTCTCCGAGAAATGGCAAATATTTCCTAGTGATATCATGGCTTGGAATGGGGGTTTCCAAAGTTCTAAAAGTGAATGGATCTGAGCCCATGGTTGGGTGGAAAGGAAAACACCCACAGTCAGTTAGGTGGCTGCAACATGTAATAGATAAGTATTTCTTGAACCCTGTGAAATTGAATTTAAATTCATGACTGAATGTATGTGTAGGTGATTAAGATTCACAACGTTTAATTTATAATGAGAGTGCCAATAAATTTTCTTTTGTAAGATATTGTATGCGAATGAGTGTAAGGTGATAAGTTGGTACTCTGGGTTGGTTTGAAGATACCCTGCCCTAGGTTAGTAATTAAATTTTTGAGAAATTGGAGGGTGCTTCCTTCAAACCAGTAGCCTAAGAGTCCATAGGCTCATGCCCATGGCCTTAACCAAATATCGGCTAAGATTAGAGCTTACAATTTGAGATTCATTAGAGGGTCCATATGACCAGGGTCTGGGAACCCTGCACTAGTCTGAAATGAACTAGCTCTTATTGGCTTAGGAGCTCCGAGATGTTAAAAATTCACAACCGCCAACACTCTCGAATGTAAGAGTTGCGAAGTATTGTGGACTGCCACTCTGTGTATCCTTTGGGATCCCTCTCAGTCATTAGATTGAGCCTAGTGAAGGGTAGCACTAAGTACTTCGACGAAGTCCCCCTCCAAGATATTTGAGATGGCGAGGAACTAGGATTGTCATCAGAGCACCGAAGGCCAGAGTGACTTAATGTGCTTACATCACCTAAGGTGATGTGTACCCGAGTGGGTGAGCCACGTGTCATCCCAATTTGGAACCTTCACAGATCTTATGGGTCAATTAGACCTCGACAGAGGTCACCAATTGATTGGGACACATGCCACCCTTACCTTCTTCCAAGTTTCTTATGTTGGATCGATGTCATGGTCAGTTCGATGTTGACCACTTTGGGAGAATAGAGGTGTTCTAATGCCAATAACTCTCGAATGTTGAAGTGATGAAGCAATGAGGATCATCGATCCGAGGACACTTCAGAACCAACACGATCGTTGGATCTAGTTGATGGTCATTACGACACTGATCCACTCTGGGAGTAAAACGAGAATGGCACGATGAAACCCTCGAACGCCGAAGTTGCGAAGCAATGGAGGCCATAGATCTAAGGGTCTACATGGACACATCTTGACTGTAGAAGAGAAGAGGTATTGGGAGGTTGCTTGCGGGAAGTTTGGGCTTCGGAGCTTCAGGTGATCTTGCAAAGTAAGAAATACTAGAAGACTTCCAGAGGCTATCAGTCCCGGAGTGACATGGCACGTTGACGTCACCTAGGGTGATGTGGAATCCTACTAGATGTGCCACATGTCACCCGGATTTGTATGTTTTATAGTCCCTATGCGCCCATTAGGACGTGACACCCGTCACCCACCGATGAGTCCATGTGTCATGTACGCCTCGCCACGTGTTATCCCCTTGGAACGTATACACTATCACGTGTAAGAGTGGGCACTTTGAGAGTTCAAAACTTTGAGAGGTTTAGGGTGTAGCATCGTAGACAAGTCTAAAAGGAAAAAGTTCGGAGCTACATGGTAGGCCCTCAAAAGTTTGAGATTTCAGAACTCTGGGAGGTCTGTGATGTGTGTGCTCAGTGTTGAAGAGTTGAAAATTGAATTCTCGTATTCATGTACAAGGATGTAGCTCCACCATTGGATTGAACGATGAATGGATATCAACCACAGATGTAGGAGTGATGGGAATCCTTGGGGCTTAAAAAACCTTGTATGGTATGAACGAGATGGACCCACATGGACATCATGTGGTCCTCAACAAATAACTCACGAAGAACTTCAGGAGGCCACAACTTCTAAACCATAGGTCGGTTTAGAGCTGGTAGCAACCGTTAGAATGATCGTGGCGAGAAGAATTCAATGGAGGTCTAGGAATTAGGATCTGATGTGGTTAAGGGAAAACAAAATTATGATGCCCCATCCCTAGAAAGGGTACTCAGGGATTGGGTGTGTTACAAATTGGTACCAAATCATGGAAACAACACTTGTCCTGCTTGGGATCATGCACGAGTCATATAAAAAAAATATTATTGGAGGAATTTAAGGGGTGAGACCCTATCTTACCCATTCCTAAGAGGCTTAGTTAACCCTCTACCAAAGAGGGGAATGAAACCTTCTACTGTTGATATATGTTTTGGAAATATACATTGTAGGTTGCTAATGTTCCGAATAAATAATTTGACTTCACTTTGCAATTGTACGGCCATACGATTAGGTTACCAAGGCCAAGATGAGCATGTTGATAATATTATTGCCAAACATAATTTTTCTACATAATTTCCTTGAGTAGAAGGATGTAGATTAAAATTCAGTTGGGATTTTACCCAACAATATTGAATCATACTAGACGGTGGCAGAAGAAGACTATTATTTCTTTGGGAATTGATAGCCAATCCTACAGGAGTAGGATTATACTGATGGGTACTAATAGAAATACTTGGATGTGAATGGATTGAAATGATTTGTAGCAATAATAACTACTACTTCAATAAAGGATTAAACCTTGTATATGTGTATGATCTCTCACGATCAAAGTATTGATGGAAATGGTAAGGTCAAATCACTTGACCTACAATGGATGAAAATTGTTGTTGGAATATCCTAGTAAGCAAGTAAAAATGAACCCTATAGATTGAGAACAACCTTCCTAAAGGTAGAAGTGAAGTGACAAGAGAAAGTTCAAAATATCAGTGTTGAGTGTCTCTATGAGGCTTTTCATAAGGATGGCATCAATATCCTTGGGAGGAGGATCTGGAAGTCTGATATGTCCATGTGCATGTATGACTTGGAAAGGGTGAAAGCAATGAGCTTGCATGATGAATGTTTGGCTATGTTTGTATATGTTTGAGTACATGGGTTTAATGCATTGTGAGGCTTATTGACATGAAGACTAATATTAATACCAATTAGGTATGAATGATATTATAGGTGAAAGCGATGCACATGTATGATGTATGAATATATGCATACAAATGGAAAACCATGACTACCTTGATGAGTGGAATGTGAGGCAAGAATTTCACTTGCCAAATTTTAATGAATATCATGGATGCATGGTTGACTCCATTCTAAATAGTCATGAAAATTATGTTTTGAATGATAGCTTGAGGGGAATGTGTTCTATTCCCTCATGAAATATTAATATAAATAGATGGAAGAGTAAGGGAGCAAGGATGCTTTGTTGTTATGATAAGAGGCAAATGATTTTTCCTTTGAAGAGAACATGAGAATGATTATGAACAATCACGAGTTAAATGATTTTAATGAAAATATGTATGTGGGTTGCAAAATATACCTAGGGCAGATACACATAGGCTTATGATTATGCATATGGTTAAGTACATCATAGATGTAAGTAACAAAACCAGAATATGGGTGGATACATGACAAAGATGCATGTTTATTTTCCTTATGGAATATTTGGTAAACAATTGAAGTTAACTCAAGGTTGAGGCCAACACATATAGTGATGGATATGAAATAAGGAATTTTCATGTTGGAGGGGTTTCCTATGGAGGAACTGTGTGAGGAATCTGTTAGGAGGATAGAGTCACAACCTTAATGACTTCTGAGAATTAAGTAGTGAACTACAAGCTTATATATATAAGAATCTTGGATTACATTTTGAAAACATCATGTATGGATAGAAGACTAATAAAGGAATGTTGACCATTCTAACTAACCAAATATATAATGTGTAGGATGCACCGGTTCATGATCCATTATGAACAAAAGGTTTGCTATTAAATCATGTTGATATATCCAAAAAGGTTAGGGTGAGGCCTAAACAAGGATTCTCAAGGAAAAGAGCAGGAAGATCCCAACATGGAGTAAATTGCAAAAGAAAAGAAAGGGAAAAAGGAGGAACACTTTTCCCACCCTAAGAACTCTGAATTTATTACAGAGTTGTAGGTATTAGATGTGAATCTATGAGAACAAGTATAGTTGGAAAAGGGAGAATGAATAAATGAGTATGTTTGATTGAATTGGCTTGCTTGAAACCATGTAAGAAAAGGCGGTGAGGCCTTAGAAATAACTTAGTCGGGTTGAAAGTCCCAGGATGTGTAGAAGGAGTTAGAAAAAGGGAATAACCCTTAACTCTTTTCTTGTTGTGTATTATGTTTTTATTTGGGATGGGAAAGTTGGTATGGTGATGAAAGTAAATGTTTTGACACCATAGTGAGGGTTGTATTACTACAGAAACAATTGAGAACTGTCTATATTGCATTCATGAAAACATTAAGGATAATGTGATGAAGGGCATATAGATATGCTAGGACATATCTGAAAACTATTTTA
Source organism: Picea engelmannii (assembly GCA_009831015.1). Classification (NCBI taxonomy): domain Eukaryota; kingdom Viridiplantae; phylum Streptophyta; class Pinopsida; order Pinales; family Pinaceae; genus Picea; species Picea engelmannii. The sequence goes on from ML781993.1 coordinate 303,675, forward strand.
TTGGTTTAAAAGCTATGATACTTGCACTTTTATTTTTACATGCCAACTAACATAATTATGGTGTATGTCATGTGTAGAGAGAAATTGGAACTGTTAAGAGAAACACTTGCCAATGATGGACAACCTCAAGCAGAGGATGACTGTTGGAATAGGGGAAGACCCAGGGTTCAATGTTTCAACAACGTACCAACAAAACCCTAACTACCAGCCCTTTCGGCAACACCTGCGAAGCATATGAAGTCTCACCCGAGGTAGAGGCAGGGGTGGTTGCAAGATTCAAGTATCTGCAACCTTAGCTGGGACAAATATTTGTGATTCTTACTCTTAGAAAGCACTTTAGCATAGATCATTCATCAGTATTTAACCCTCATGGCACTCCGCAGATGGCACAGAGCACCGCAGCATTCACTTAGATCTAGGTTAAGTTAGTACTTAGAAATAGAAAAATAGGTCTAGCACTCAACACTTTCATATATGTAAAATCTATACCCACACATCTAAGAAGCACAAAGAAAAGTGGATCTATCTAAGTATATCATAGCAAAGGACATAGCATAATCATATCAAGCAAAACACATGGAAAGAAACCAACACATTAGGTCGAAGCACTGAGCACAACACACAGAGTTACCGTGGTTCACCCCCACCCTGGGGATACATCCACAAATTCTTCTTCTTCTTTATTAGCTTTGGTCAATCGGGTTACAACACATAGCTCACACTTGTAATCCACATAGGACAGGAGATCTGCGTGCACCTCGCCAGATCCTCCTTCCCTGAGTAGATCTAGAATAGAGCCTTCTTACAATCCATGCACTCAACACTTAAAAAACTTGCACTCAGCTCTGCAATTCGGTCACACAATATACACAAAGCATTTTCTAGCACTTATCTTATCTTCTCCCCCTCTCTTACATTGCTTAGCTACTTATTTATACTTTACAAAATAGGCCTAAACATGGGTAACCCATGCGCCGACATCCCTTTCCCATTACATTAACCCAAAACCCTAAAAGGGCCCCAAAAGTGGGCTGAGATCCCATGATCTCTGCTTCGCCTGGAACTGCATCTTTGACAGGCTGTCGAAGTCCAAAAATGGTCAAATATGACCAAGTGTTCCTCAAAACTTGGTCAAGGGCCAACAAGCCCCCAACACTCACCTGTGACTCATCCTGAGTCACTCTGGTCTGATCAACTCCACTTCGAATGTCTCGAGCTTGGCCCAAGATACTTCAACTTGTTGCAGTGTGACAACCTCTTGCTCAGTGAACTCCTGGATCACTGCGTCATTTACTAGTCCTTCCATGCGCTGTTCTGCGGTGATGAAAACTGGTTCAAGCTCGACTGCCTGGCTCTCAACTTTAGTGAACAGTTGGCATTCTTTCTCTTGGAGTGGTTGAAGTCGTTGAGAGACTTCCATCACTTTACTTTGCATCATGTGTACCTGTTGTTGGGCAGTGCATTGTTCTGGAAATCGCTTCATTCTATCAACTAGGGTCAAGGCCTTCAGCTATGCCTGTAGCGTATCTGCATGTTTCTTTGCTTCTTGGAGATGTGCCTCTAATGTATGCAATTATGGGCTCTCTTTAAGGTTATCATAAGTCTGGGTGCTTCTAGCGCTTAGTTGCTTACATTCCAAAGCCAAGGTTTTTAACCTGTCAATTGCGCTACGGGAAGTTGCCTCCCTTAGATCTCTTACTTCTTGTGGAGTCTCAGGCATGGTACGAAGTTCTAGATCTATGATGCACTACTAAAGTTTCTGGATTACTTCTTCCAGTTGTGCCACCTGCTGTGGGACATGTTCTTCAATTTTCAGTTCAATGACCATCATAGAGAGAAGTGCTTTGTGAACTCGTTCCTGTACGTTAAGTTGCTCTGATAGCAATAGGTCCTTGCTCTGCTGTAACTGTGATTTCTCCTCCTCCCACTTCGCTTGTAAGGCAAGTTGTTCCTGTTTTGCCTTCCTCTGTTGAACTATAAGTGCGCTTTGTACTTGTGCCAAAGCCTGGGTGGCTTGCGCTGTGTCTTCTTGAGCTCGTCGAATGTGAGCTTCAACTTTCTTGGCGATTTGGTGTAATTGGGTGGGCTCATCGCCTATTCCTATTGTTCCCATCATCAAGGGCATAGTAGAAATGGCTCAGCTGGACTAGAGTGCCTATTGCACTTCTTGAAGTTCACCCGTGATTTGGATGAATATCTCCTCGTGCTTCGCTTCTTGCCTTTCTGTGATCTCTAGTGAGGCATCATTCGGCGCAACGATCAAGAATTCAGAGTTGTCTTGTGTGAGGGTAGTCTTAAACATAGTCCGGGTGGCCTTAGTTTTCTTTCGGGATGAGGGCTTTGGTGGGGTGACCTTCCTTTTCTTAGAGGGATCCTCCTCCTCTCTAGGCGAAGTAACCTCGCCTTTGTTTTGCTCAACCTCTGTGCCACCTAGTTCTTCACCATCACCCCCCTGCATAGGTGAGATCGAAGTAGTCTTCGTGGATGTGCTATGGATATCCTGAACTTCATCATCCGTCTTAGTCTTTCTCGGTCCAGGTGTATCCAGTATAGCTTCAGGTCTTTCCATGTTGGACATTTCTGCGGGGTCCACTGGAACAAGGAGGTTCGCCGACCATTCCTTGGTAATCTGCTCCAAGTCTTCTTCTGTCAACTTCTAGTACGACTGGAGTTGTTGTTTGTGCTCATCAGCGCGCGCTGTGATATAGGTGAAGTGGAAGTCCATGCTGAATTTGATCAAAGGTATAAACCTATGAAATGTGTTTGGTGTGAGGCGCGGTGTAGACTGGATTGCATTCTTCAGTTGGTTGTAATAAGCGCGGAAGACGACATTGGACCGCCACTTCTTGTTCATATCACTGGAGAACCACATCGTACAGAAATTCACAGCCAGTGGTTCAAAGGGTTCGATCTCCGAAAAAGTAGCACCTTCTGGTAACTCCCAGGCGATGAAAGCGATGAGTATGAGCAACCAACTAAAGTGGAACTCATACCCTTGGTCTTGCACTTCTCTGCAGTCTCTAGCTGATTTACAAGGTATTTCACCCAGTTCATTTGTAGTCCCTCCGTGCACTTCCCTGCGAGGTCAACTACAAATATAGTCACCTGTGTGGGTCTGTTCTTACAGACTAACTTCCCTGCGATCATCTGGAAACCGAGGCACACTACTGCATTCTCGATGGAGGCTACCTTGTAGCCTCGCGTGCCCTTCTCTACATCACCATATGTTTCTTTTATTCGCTGGGTGAGAGCGCGATGTGCGGCCTTTCCAAGGTAAAAATCTTACGGGTCAGGGCCCTGTATGCTTATCCCTGTGATCCGATTGATCATAATAATATCCACAGTGATGCGGTGGTCCAACCATAAGTATCCTTCGTGGTAGCAGGGAAACAACAATCTGATGCATGCATTCACTTCCTGATGCCTTCTGAAATGAGGAATATTCATTACATTGAGGAGGGTTGATTGCGCGAGGTTATGGGTCCATTGTTGAGGGACAATCTTTGGGTTCCTCCCTTTTGTGATAGTTAAGTACTTGTGCGGGGCTAGCATACTGTAAAATTTGTGATCTCCAAGGTTAAAATCACTAAATTTCAGTGTTGTGAGCTTATCTTGGTCAGCACGAACTGCGCGCACCCCTTTCGGGAGGTACACAGTGACCAAATCATAGTCAAAGTCTCTGGGTACAATGTCTCGATTCCCTATGTCACTTAGTGGTGGGATATACTTAGGCAAGATACTTGGGATCATCTTCACAGTGGCGAAGTCGTTTCCGAGCTTAGATCGTCTTTCCGAAGGCGGTCGGGATGGTCCTACTCGAGCAGTGGAGGGGGAAGATGGAAATTCTTCCAAGGACGATGCCTGTACACTTGTAGACACTCCTCGCTCCGACATGACTCTCTCAGTCATTAATTCAATTAAAACTTCTTCAATTACTTTCTCAGCAGTGCTGAGCTCGTCTGACATACAAGCTCGGGTCAGCTAGCTCATGTGCGAAAGGAATTCAGGGACTATAGTGAATAGTATGGGGAATAGGAAATGATCTCAGGTTTCGTGCTCAAATTATCACTTAGCAAAGAGTATTCTCGGTGCGTGGCACAATGGACTAAGTAGGGAAACTTAGCAACGGTTTTCTGGAAACGGCTATGATCCTTCATTAACTCCTGTTCGACCCGTTATGGCACGTTTCAACAGTTGAATGACATACCTTTATTTCTTTTCTGCCCGTTCAGAGTGGAAATCGAATGGATATATTGGCCCCAATGTCTATTTCTTTGTCATGGTGAATTACTCTATGTCGTTGTTCTGATATCTCGCCGAAGCTCCAATTCTGCAATTTTTCTTTCTGCGAAGTATCCTCTAGAACCTCTTGTAACCTTACAGTATTAACCATTTTCTTTCTTAACTTTCTAGCCTTCTTCCTAGTGAGCTTTGTCTCAGTAATGCTTTTACCATTCTGATGCTTATCTTCTGTGGTCTTAGTTACTTCGCGTTGTTGGAATTCTTTCCTAGGGTTCCTGGATAATACTTCTTCTGTATCGAAAATAGGTAACTCAATCTTCTGCGGATCCTCTAGTGTTCTCTTAGCCTCGACATCGGAGTTTCTAGTATTAAATATCTGTGATCTTCTCTTATGTTCTTCAATCAAGTGTATGATCCTTCTGGTCATAAAGTCTTTTAACTCTTGCTTCTTCTGTTCCAAAACTTCTTCTTCCTCTTTTCGTCTGGCTTGTTCTCTATCAATCCAAGGTTTTCCTATGAGCATGGTAAACGGGGCACTGTCTTCAACAAATTTAATAATATCAAAGTCTTCCTCTGTCAAAGTTCCATTGATAGTCATAGGTATACGGGCGAGCCTTCCACATAGGTTTACTAGCTTTCCTCTGAATAAAGTTGTCCCTCCTAGGGAAGGGATCATGGCAGGCTTTCCTATAGCTTCCCAAGTGCTTTCTGGCATAATGTTCACTTGTGTTTCTTCATCAAAAATATAGTCAATGTTGAAGTCCCCTATTCTTTCTTTGACTTGCTCCTTTTCTTTGAAGATCTCTGGTAATCGAACATCTTTATGTTCCTTCAGGGTTTCTTTTATCCGTATTAATATTTTCTCTGATTCTTGCTAGGTTTCTGCCTTTTCTAGATTTGCCTTCTGGTCTTCTTGATTCAGATTCAACCTTTCCAACTTAGCGATCATTCTAGTGAAATCCAATACGTCGTGGTCCAAAGATTTGCAACAGAGACAACTAGGTTTTCTCTCAGGGCATTCCTTAGCAAGATGTCTTGGTCTTCTACAACTATAACAAAGAGTTAATCCTCTCTTTCTCTTCAATGATCCCCAACTCTTCTTGTACTGCGCACTAGGATCATAATGGATAGCCTGCAAAAATTTCTTTCTAGGATCCTACATCCACTTGTTAGTCCAGACATTCTTTCTATGCATAGGTATAACATATCTATCATTATACTTATCATATCTATTCATATCAAAATTTCTTTCATCTATTAATGCCCTAGTTTTTAAGCTAGGACAAAATCTATCAAACATACCTGGATCCATGCTCTAGAAACAAAAAATTTCACTTATCTTACTTCTACAGAGCACAAAGATTCCAAATCTAAGGATTTTTTACTATTCTTACCTTTATTAGAGCACAGATCTTACAGATCTTACCTCTTTTCTGCAAATCTGACATCTTTCTTTCAGAAATTTCCACTTTTACTTTTCTTAGATCACAGAGCATTCAGATCTCGCTTCTTTTCTTTGGATCTGATCTTCCTTTCTTTAGATCTAACCTTATTCCTAACACAAAGCATCACAGGTCGAGTAAAAAGCTGCGCACTAGGGCAACAGATCTACTTACAGATCTTTCTTTTGCACAAAGTTTCTTCTTCCTTAGTTCCCAACAATCACAGTTTCAGGTCCCGACAGCGGAACCATTTGTTGGCACAGGGGCAGACCCAGGGTTCAACATTTCAACAACGCACCAACAAAACCCTAACTATCGGCCCTTTCGAAAACACCTGCGAAGCAGATGAAGTCTCACCCGAGGTAGAGGTAGGGGTGTTTGCAAGACTCAAGTGTCTACAACTTTAGCTGGGACACAGATCTATGATTCTTACTCTTAGCAAGAACTTTAGCATAGATCATTCATCAGTATTTAACCCTCATGGCACTCAGCAGATGGCATAGATCACCGCAACATTCACTTAGATCTAGGTTAAGTTAGTACTTAGCAACAAAAAAATAGGTCTAGCACTCAACACTTTCATATATGTCAAATCTATACCCACACATCTAAGAAGCACAAAGCAAAGTGGATCTATCTAAGTATATCATAGCAAAGCACATAGCATAATCATACCAAGCACAACACGTGGAAAGAAACCAACACATTAGGTCAAAGCACCGAGCACAACACACAGAGTTACCATGGTTCACCCCCACCGTGGGGCTACATCCACAAAGTATTCTTCTTCTTTATTAGCTTTGGTCAATCGGGTTACAACACATAGCTCAAACTTGTACTCCACATAGGACATGAGATCTACGTGCACCTCACCAGATCTTCCTTCCCCGAGTATATCTAGCATAGATCCTTCTTACAATCCGTGCACTCAGCACTTACAACACTTGCACTCAGCTCTGCAAGTCAGTCACTCAATATACACAAATCCTTTTCTAACACTTAGCTTATCTTCTCCCCCTCTCATACATTGCTTAGCTACTTATTTATACTTTACAAAATAGGCCTAAACATGGGTAACCCATGGCCCAACATCCCTTTCTCATTACATTAACCCAAAACCCTAAAAGGGCCCCAAAAGTGGGCCAATATCCCGTGATCTCTGCTTCGCCTGGCGCTCCATCTTGGACAGGTTGTCGAAGTCCAAAAATGGTCAAATATGACCAAGTGTTCCTCAAAACTTGGTCAAGGGACAACAATGACTATGCAAAAGATGTTATGGAAAGACTGTTGAAGGGACTTTAGATCCCCCCAGGAAGCACCATTGATAAAATAATATCAGAGAGGGTTCTGACAACTGGAACATGTATAAAAAGTGTTCATTCCTATGTGGCACAAGGTATGAAGGGATTGGGTAAGAATCCCTTCTGAAATGTTTTATTTTATTAATGTTATGCATGGAGTTTTGAAAGGCAATTGTATTCCATGGATACCCAAGTAGGGTATGATTAAGGAAGGAGAACCTGAATGATGGAGGGGTGAACCTATGGAAGTAAAGGTTGATTGTATGATGTAGGAGCATCTGAATCAAATGATCTTTTTTGACTCAAAAGGTAAAAAACCTTTACTAAGGGAGTTGGTTCCCTAATTTTTCATTTTGTTATCTCTTGAATACCTCTAGAAGGCCTCGAGAAGCTTAGTAGGGATCAAGAGTGATCAGTTTGTTATAATAGTTGAGGCTCGATAGAGCTTAAATTTGATGATTATTGAAATAGAGGGGGTGATTGGAGAGTAATCGTTGGAGAGCAGCTAGAGGAGAGCTGAAGATTGAGCTTGTAGAGCTCTGAGAAATGTAATTGAATTGCATTTGAATATAAGCATTTGGTTTCTTTATCATCGAATTTCTATGTGTACGAATTAATCTTTGTGTGTTTAAGAATTCTTGTATGTTACAATAATCAAATGTTTTTGTTCTGAAATCAAGGTTAGAACTCTCCTTTAGATAGACTACAGGCGTAATATTGTAGAAATCCCTTCGATCAGCTACAGATCGAGATCGTGAATATCGTGGAAGAAAACCCTGATTGAATTAGGTTAATCAAGAACCTGACAGAGGAGATGAATGTGAGTCATTCATCAGAGGGAAAATCGATCTCAGTCATCAGATAGACTTAAATATCCACTGGAGTTAATGGATCAAATTACAGTCGTTTGATTAGATCGACGGTCAAGAATCGGTGTGGAGCGCGAAGGAGAAATTAATGGTCATGCTAGTTCACGGTCCACAATCAACCAACACCATTGATTTCATCGGGGTGGATGAGCAACGACCACGATTAAAAGAGTCGGGCGAGCACTTTTCAGATTGCAGAGATTGAAATCTCCAATAAATACTCAACACATTAGGGTTCTAGAATCACTGTGAATCGTCGATTTGTGAACGATTAGTGGGTGAACCTGCAAGGAACCCACGCGTTAATTCTGCGTAAACTGGTACTGTGATCGGTTTCTGTGAATGATTTGCGAGTCTGTTTTTGAATTATGTCGACATTTAAGAAGGATATGGAAGGGTTTGACTTCGGCCTTGCATCATTGTAACACTTTAAATAATTCATGAACTGATATGTCTACATTGACCAATCAAGGAATGATTGGAAACAAAAGTGCTCATAGACAACATGTTGATTTAATGCGTTGAGAAGATGCATGTGGTAAAAGAATGTGGCATATTTAGGTTTTCCCATTGTGGAAGAAGTATCTTCCAGTACTCTATACAGTTGTGTGAATGGTAAAGAGATAAATTAGGTTACCCTAAATGTTGGTACCTTGATTATTGGTAAGAAAAGAAATGCTTAAAGGCATTCATGTGAAACTTTGAGTTTCATGAGTGATGATTTGAGGATGTGGTCGATTCAGAGTAGAAAATATGGTTATGATGTAATAATAAATATGGACAGAGAATCCATATGGTAATAAGTGGGTTGAGTTCCAACACCCCTTAGCAAGAGTGCCTAACATGAAATATAATAATTTAAAAACCAATGTAAGGGTACATTGGGTATGGATGTGGCCATGAATATTGGCACATTGATTAAAGAAAATTGATATCTGAATTGCATTTGGAAAAATTTAGTATGTTGAAAGGATGCATACGTAAACAATGATAAGTTTAATTTTTTCTTTGTACCCTTTCTTAGATGAAAATGACTTGAACTGTTAGTATGCATGATTTTGAAAATATAAAGTGCATGAAAACTAGCAATTTGTTTGGCTGAGGAATGTTGAAGTTGCAGGAAGAAAAGGGTCTTGGATATGGACGTGTTGTAATCCATATGGAGGACCAATTGCCTACTGATCCAGAATTCTATGGGAATAAAAGGCCCATACTTGTGAATATGGTTCCTGTGTGGAACAGGTCTGAAAAACAAAATGTGGAATTTAAAAATCTGTGGGTGACAAATTTGCAAGAAAATTCTGAATTTGAAATTGATGATAATATCTCATAATTTTGTATACTTGTGATATAGGTGAGATGAAAAATATCATTCTCAGGAGGACAGGTGAAGGATATCAAGCTATAAATCATGAAAAAGGATACTAATTGGGATATGAGAACCTCGTGGTTAGCCATGATCACCTAGAATATGTTGTGTTGTGGTAACACAAGCTGGAGGGACACCTCCGTAGAGAAAGTATGAGGGACACCTCGACTCTAAGGCTCAATGGATTCTTTAGAACTCTTCTTGTTTGATAAAACCTTGGCAAGGCAAGATGGATCACCCGAGGGACCGTATAGCAGAGAAGGGGATTCCTAATCCTGGGCTTGGAGGGTGAGTGACCGCAAGGAATATGAGACTTTGATAAATCTCATATGCTACCGATTGCGATCATGCACATAATGGGTATGTCTAGGAAAAATAGTGAGCCAAGAAAACAAGATATCCATGTGGATACAAATCCACATAATGCGTAGATAAGTATTGTGCTACATTGTGAAATATTTTTCCTATTGAATTTTGAACAACAATAATATGTTTTCGCATGAAATTGTGATTAATGTGATTGTTGTCCAAGAATTGGTGAAGACAGCTGAAGAAGGCCAAGAGTCTAAAAAGACCCTGACCAAGAAAGAGGGTCAATACTTCTGAAACAACTGAATGAGAAAGGCATAACAAGTGTTACTGAGAAAGAACACTGAGGACGATGTTCCTTTTTAAGGGGGAGGGGATTGTAACACCCCTGTTTCTGCCAACTTGTAAATAATCATTTATCATGATCACCATGCTATGGCATGGGAATAATGTAAGTGTATTATTGTTTGAATTGCCAATAACTGACTAGGGGTGTGAAGCCTTGAAGTATTGGCCATGATATCACTAGGGGAAAGAACAGGAAAACTATAAGAGAGGGTTCATTATGTCAAATGACCCCAAATTTCCCCTTGTTAGGAATAATAAATCCCCTCCTAATCCGAAGGAGAGGAATCAATTAATGAAGGAAGGACTGGTGGTTGAATAATCAAACACCCCCATGAATGTAAAAATGGTCTGGCTAAGGAGATAGGAGGTTGTCAGCCTGAAGTACCACAGAGTCCTGCAAACCCAGGTTGGCCTGAGTTTCCTTCTAATAGAAGGAACAGGATAAGTCAAGAACCATACTGGGAAAGAGGGTAGAAAAAAGATACATGCATAGATAGTTCAGGGAAGAGGTGTGTGTGGGAGGATCTGCAGAGAGAAGGAGATACACCAGACAAGAGCGCATGCAGAGAAGGGAACGCGTGAACCGGATATGCAAAATAAAAGAGGAAGACCATGAGATTGATGTTGAGGAAGCATATGATAAACCTCATAGGGATGTTGTGACAGAGAGAAGGTCTCCGATAAATGGCATAGATTTCCTAGTTATATCATGGCTTGGCATGGGGGTGGCCAAAGTGATAAGAGTGAATGCATTTGAGCCTATATTAGGGTGGAAAGGCATATACCCATAGTCAGTTAGCTGGTTGAAACATGTAATAGATAAGTATTTCTTGAACCTTGTGAAATTGAATTTAAATGCATGACTAAATGTCTGTGTAGGTGATTAATATTCACAACGTTTAATTTATAATGAGAGTGTCGATAACTATTCTTTTGTAAGCCATTGTATGCGAATGAGTGTAAGGTGATAAGTTGGGCCTCTAGGCTGGTTCAAGGATACCCCACCCTGGGTTAGTGTTAATGTTTAATCCATTATTATAGTTCTTTTCGTTTCAATGAATAACAACAACATAAGATAAGATCACTGAGAAATACACAATCACAAGAGACACATCATTTATCCTAGGAAACCCTCATGGGGCAGAAAACCCAATAAAAATTCCTTAATATAGATAGCCAATACAATGCCAAGAGATAACTCAAACAAGTACATAAAGTCCTCTCCTAAATATGCGCCTCTCTCTCTCTCTCTTCTCCAGCTGCAGCTCCAAAACTTGTCTCTCAGAATGAACAAGTGAGTGTGTGTCTAAGTGAGTCGCTAGCCTCCTTATTTATACAAGACTGGCACGTGTGGGAGTGTCCTTTCACTGGCAGGGCCGACTTCTTATTCTGGGTGGTTATAACCACCTTTATTATATTCCGGGGCCTCTTTAATATATTCTGGGGCAAACTTCTCTTTATTCCTATTACAATTACAATATGACCAATCCGCAAACAGGGATTTGGTCCTTTTACAATAGCCGACATGATCAATCCACAATGGGGATTGATCCAATGAATAATATATAAAATAATAATAAGAATACACTTTGCAGTTACATTATTTCAACACTCCCCCTTAACAAGAAGGGTATTCTACAACAACATCAGATGATAGAGAGGCCTTTATCATCAACAACATCAGGAGGACAACATCATCAATATCATGTTGGAACACTGACTGGCGTATCTATAAATCATCGAAAGTTTTCTTCATCGACAACATCATCATTCTCAAAGGAATGCAATCATCATCTACATCAATATGTATTAGTATAAAACTAATACGTCATCATCACAGCACGAGGCTAGCTCATCATAACACATAACTAGATTTACGTCACAACTGTTAAGCTGGAAGCTCAGTACTCGTCTTGCTTTATGTCACAACAATCAAGATGGAAGAAAGATACTAGACTGGATTTACGTCACAACTTCTCAATATGGAAGCACAGTACTAGTCTCATCTCATCGTCTTGCTTTATGTCACAACACTCAAGCTAGAAGAAAGATATTGGATTGGCTTTACGTCACAACTATCAAGCTGGAAGCACAGTACTAGTCTCATCTCAATGTCTTTCTTTACGTCATAGCACTCAAGCTGGAAGCAAGATACTAGACTCGCTTTATGTCACAACTGTCAAGCCAAAAGCACAGTACTAGTCTCATCTCATCGTCTTGCTTTACGTCACAACCATTAGGTTGGAAGAAAGATATTAGACCGGCTTTACGTCATAGTTGTCAAGCCGGAAGCACAATACTAGTCTCATCTCAATGTCTTGCCTTACGTCACAACACTCAAGCTGGAAGAAAGATACTAGACTGGCTTTACGTCACAACTATCAAGCCGGAATCACAGTACTAGTCTCATCTCATCATCTTTCTTTACGTCACATTACTCAAGCTGGAAGCAAGAGATGTCTCATCACAAAAACTACTCCCCCTTTCGAGGAAGGTCCTTTCGGAATATACCAAGCTTATCTCGAAAGTGCTCAAACTTTACACGAGATAGAGGCTTGGTCAACACATCAACAACCTGTTCATTCGTGCTAACGTACTGGAGCTTTAAGGCTCCTCTCTGCACCATGTCACAAATGTAATGATAATGAATCTCTATGTGCTTTGACCTGTCATGGAATACATGATTCTCTGTCATCTTTATGCAGCTCTAGTTGTCACAAAGGATCGTGGTTGCTTCCATCTCTAGGTCAAATTGGTCGGTCAACAAATTTTGAATCCATATAGCTTCGCAGCTGGCAGAACATGCAACAATGTATTTTTCTTCCGCTGTGCTGAGAGCAATGTTGGATTGCTTCCTACTCTACCATGAGATCATGGTTGATCCCAAACTGAAACAACATCCTAAAGTGATTTTTCTGTCAGAAACACTTCCTGCCCAATCTGAATCAGTGTACCCACTCAATGTGAAATCATGATCTCCATCATAATTGAGACCATAATCTAATGTACCCTTAAGGTACCTCATCACATGTTTTGCAACCACAAGGTGAACATGTATGGGTTCTACCAGAAACTGACTCAAGGTGTTCACGGAAAAACAAATTTCAGGTTTGGTGTTCGTCAAGTACATCAACGATCCAATAATCTGTCTATACAGTGTGGTATCAATCAATTCTGATGAAGTATCGACCAATAGCTTCAAATTCGTTTCCATGGGTGTATCCATGGGCTTTCACTCTAACATGTCAAATCTCTTCAATATTTAGACTACATACTTCCCTTGGTTAAGGAAGATCCTCTCTGGACTCTGCCATACCTCAAGACCTAAGAAATAGTGCATTAGGCCAAGGTCTTTCATCTCAAATTCTGAAGCGAGTCTCTTCTTACATTCGATGATGATCTTTTCTTCTCCAGTTAAGAATAAGTCATCCACATATAGAAATAGTATCACTGGCTCATCATTCATAACCTTGAAGTAGAGGTTAGAATATGCTTTACTCTTGGTAAATCCCAAGCTTGTCAGAAAGATGTCTATTCAGCCATACCAAGCTCTAGGGGCTTGCTTCAATCCATATAAGGCTTTCTTCAATTTGCAGACATGAGACTTCCTGTCTTCAACTTCAAATCCTTGAGGTTGCTCTATATACACTTCCTCTTCAATAACACCATTTAGGAAAGTTGTCTTTACGTCCATCTGGTGTAACTTCTACTTCATCTTAGCTGCAAGGGCTATGATGGTTCTGATCGAAGTGTATCTGGCTACATGAGTGAATGTATCTTCATAGTCAATGCCTTCTTTTTGAGAAAAACCACGAGCTACAAATCTTGCTTTATACTTCTCAATACTTCCATCAGCAGCATGTTTTATTTTGAAGAACCATCTGGACGACACCACATCCTTGTTATTTGGTCTGGGAACTATTTCCCATACATCGTTCTTTATTATGGATTGGTATTCTTCTGTCATGGAATCTGCCCATTCTTTCTTCTGAATGGATTCTTCAAAGCAGGTAGGCTCCTTTTCTAGGATATCACACATCAAATCCATATAACTGGAGAATGGATTAGGTTTCTTCACATATCTCGTGGTTCCTTCGGGAACACCATATTTTTCTCCATCTTGAATAATCTCTCTAGCCCAAGATGGATTTATTTTATGGGAGATTTTCATCTGAGGAGGTTCTTGAAACTCTACTATGTCATGGTATTCTAGAATTTCCTTATCATGGGAAGTTACAACTTCCTTTATTGGTTTAGCAGCTTTGGGAACCTCCCTCATTGATTCTGCAACTCTGGGGATTACGGGTTCCTCTTCATATACCTCTTCAAGTTTGCATTTTCTCGATTTCTTGAGCTATGGATCTTCATCAAAGGTCACATCCCTGATGATCTCGATGTGGCGGTGACATGGTATATAGATCCTGAAGGCCTTGGAGACCTCACAGTATCCCGCAAATATTCCCTTCTTTCCTGAGGGTTCCAACTTGTTTCTTTTCTCTTTTCGGTATATGTATAAATACTGGGCAGCCAAATATTTTGAGATGGATTACCTCTAACTTCTTTCTGGTGAACATCTCTTCTGGGGTCTTGAACCCAAGTGCACTATGGGACAGTCGATTTTGCACATATATGACTGTCATTGCTTCTTCTTCCCATAAGCACATAGGAAGATCTTGATCATGGATCATGGTCTTTACGACTTCCATTATCGTTCTGTTCTTTCTTTCAGCCACACCATTTTTTTGAGGATTATAGGGAGTAGTGAGTTCCCTCTTGATCCCAACATATTTGCAGAAGTTCATGAACTCTTTTGAGGTGTATTCTCCTCCATTATCTGACCTGAGTATCTTGATCTTTCTTTCAGAAAGATTCTCTATCAAGGCTTTGAATTCCTTGAACTTGTTGAACACTTCATCTTTATATTTCAAAAAATACAACCAAGTCTTATGAGAATAATCATCAATGAATGATACATAGTATACATACCCACTCATGGAGGATGATGGAATTGGGACACACACATCTGAATGGATGAGTTATAGGACTCCTTCTGGTTTGTTGTCTCTCTTCGAAAAAGGGTTCTTGATGTTCTTCCCTTGTGCACATCCATTGGATACGCCTTCATGATCAACCTTGATTTCTGGTAAGCCTATGACAACTTTGCATATGTATGGTAGCACCTTGTAGTTAATGTGAGCTAATATTCTATGCCAAAGTTCACATGAGTTTTCAATGGCGTGGGTCATGGCAGCCTCTGAGTGACCCTTTAGCTTATACAAGCCATTTTATTCACTTCCAATGATGATTGCTTCATTTAAGGTTTCTCCTTTAGCCCACATAAGAAATTCTCCATATATAAAGGCAATTTTGAAGCCTTTATTTTCTAAATCTGAAATGGAGAGTAGGTTCTTTGTCAAACCTGGTACATAGAGTACGTCCTTCATCTTCATTGAATTCCCTGAATTCAGTTTGTGGTTTGATTCTCCCACTCCCTTGATGGGATATTGGTAATCATCTCCAAGTGTCACTTTAGGAGAAAACTTATTTTCTGAAATGTAAGAGAGAATATCTCTTTGTCCTGTGATGTGCTTGGAGGCACCACTATCAATGAGCCAACTGTCCTCTCCAAGTGTTACCGATCTTGAGAGGGCCGAGATTAAGACATGTTCTTTAATTTGTTCTCTTAACATCTTTGCAGTTGGCTCTTCATCTTCAACTGCATGGGCATGGTGCCTCTTTTGTTTCCTCTTGTATTCTTCTCATCTAGCTGGACAAAATTTCACAGTGTGTCCCATCTTGTCACAATGGTAGCAATGTACATATGAGTAATCTCTTTCCTTTTGTTGTCCTTTCTTCTGAAATCTCCTTGGATGAGATTCTTTATGATTGAATTTGTTTTGGGGTTGAGACTCTTTGTAAGTCTCTTTCTGGAAGTAAGACTTCTTTCTTCCTCCTTTAGTGTGAGTAGCTAGGGCTTGATCTTCATCTCTTGCTAGTAAAGCCTATCGATTAGCTACTCTTGTTTCTTCTTGGATGCATTCTTCCCATAGACTGTCAAACTTTAGTTTCTCTGTTCTGGCACAAATCGTTTGGATTAATGCATCCCAAGGTATTGTGAGACCATTTAGGGCCATCATTATAAGTTTGTATTCATCTATAGTATCTCAAATTGCTTCTAGTTGTTCTTTGAATTGGGATATTCTGGAGAAGTATTCTTGGATTGATTCTCCTTTCTACATTCTTGTATTCTTGAGCTGAGTTCTAAGGTTCATAGTTCGGTTTATGTTCTTTCCTTCATATAGTCTGTTTAGGGAATCAAACATTTCTTTCAGAGTCTTCTTTGATGACACATAGGGAATCAAGTGGTCTTTGATTGAATCTGCGATGATTCTTTTGGGCCTGATTGTGTCCTTTTGGTGCTTTGCTTTTTCTGCAGCATCGGCGAGCTCCGACACTTCTTCTTTGATGAATATTGATAGGTCATTATCTTCAAGAATGAGACCAATCCTATACTTCTAGGCACAAAATTTTTCCACATCTTCTAGCTTTTCAACAAGATTAACGCATGCAGACATATTTTACTTGAAGCTAGGAAAATGTCCAAAAATGAAAATGTTCAAAATCAAATTCTGAACTTACCAAGAGGTGTGCTTGGCTGAGGCAAGTATCCTGGTGTGCTTGGATCTGATAAAATCAAAATTTTACTCCTCCAAACTTGATCTGCAAATTTCTAGACTGGTGCTTCTGGTTTTCTGGTACCTCTAGTACTTCTGGTACTCTGGTTTTCTAGTATTTTTGGTACTTTATGAAACTAGGGTTTCACTTTCTGGAAGATCTATCCACTGAAAAGTTGTGTTGAAGGTGCCAAAATGATCCTTGAGGGAGGGAAAACTTTTCTATATGGTTTTAGGGTTGAATTACCTCTCCAACAAAAAACCCTAATTTGCATGTATGATAACAGTGACGTTTTTCACTTTTCTCTTGTGAAAGATGCTCTCTTCAGCTTGGATTTGATCCCATGCTAATGTTTAATCCATTATTATAGTTCTTTTCATTTCAATGAATAACAACAACATAAGATAAGATCACTGAGAAATACACAATCGCAAGAGACACATCATTTATCCTAGGAAACCCTCATGGGGAAGAAAACCCAACAAAACTTCCTTAATATAGATAGCCAATACAATGCCAAGAGATAACTCAAACAAGTACATAAATTATTCTCCTAAATATGCACCTCTCTCTCTCTCTCTCTCTCTTCTCCAGCTGCAACTCTGAAACTTGTCTCTCAGAATGAACAAGTGAGAGTGTGTCTAGGTGAGGCACTAGCGTCCTTATTTATACAAGACTGGCACATGTGGGAGTGTCCTTTCACGGGCAGGGCCGACTTCTTCTCCTGGGTGGTTATAACCACCTTTATTATATTCCGGGGCCTCTTTGATATATTTTGGGGCCAACTTCTCTTTCTGCCTATTACAATTACATTGTGACCAATCCGCAAAAGGGGATTTGGTCCTTTTACAATAGCCGACATGATCAATCAACAATGGGGATTGATCCAATGAATAATATATCAAATAAGAATAAGAATAAACTTTGCAGTGACATTATTTCAACAATTAGTACTTTAAGTTATGCGAAATTGGAGGGTGCTTCCTTAAAACCAGTAGCCTAATAGACCACAGGATCGTGTCCATGGACTTAACCAAATCTCGACTAAGAGTAGAGCTTACAACTTGAGATTCATTAGAGGGTCCATATGACTGGGGTATGGAAACCCTGTACTAGTCCAAAAGGATATAGCACTTATTGGCTTCAGAGCTCCAGGATGTTAAAAATTCACAAACGCCAACACTCCCGAATGTTGGAGTTGCGAAGTATTGTGGACCGTCGATCTTTGGACCCTTCAGGATCCCTCTCAGCCATTAGATTGAGCCTAATGAAGGGGAAGCGCTAAGTACTTTGGTGAAGTCCCCCTCCGGGAGATTTGATATGGCAAGGAACTACAATTATCATCGGAGTGACTTAGTGTGATGATGCCACCTAAGGTGATGTGTACTCGAGTGGGTGAGCCACGTGTCATCCCAATTCAAAACCTTCATAGATATTATGGCCAATTAGACCTCGACAGGGGTCACCAGTTGATTGGGACATGTGTCACCCTTTCCTTCTACCAAGTGTCTTACATTGGATCGATGTCGTGTTTCGTTCGGTGTTGACCACTTCAGGAGAATAGAGGTGTTATAATGCCAATAACTCCCGAATGCCAAAGTGACGAAGCAACAAGGATCGTCAATATGAGGACACTTTAGAACCCCCATGATTTTTGGATCTAGATGATAGTTAGTTCAGTGCTGACCCACTCTAGGAGTAAAACGGGAATGACACGATGAAACCCTGGAACATCGAAGTTGCGAAGCAATGGAGGCTGTAGATATAAGGGTCTACGTGGACACATCTCGACCGTAGAAGAGAAGAGGTACCGAGAGGTCGCTGGTGGGAATTTCAAGCTTCAGATCTCTGGGTGATCTCCCAAAGTAAGAAATACTAGAAGAATTTCAGAGGGTGTCAGTCCTGAAGTGATGTGGCATGCTGATGTCACCTAGGGTGACATGGACTCATGCTCGACATGCCACATGTCACCCAAATTTGTACATTTTACAGACCCTATGCACCCATTAGTACGTGACATGTGTCACCCACCAACGAGGCCATGTGTCATCTCTGCCTCGTTGCATATTACCCCCTTGGAACATATATTCTATCACATGTAAGAGTGGGCACTTTGGGAGTTCAGAACTCTTAGAGGTTTAGGGTGTAGCATTGTAGACAAGTCTAAAAGGTCGAAGGTCAGAGCTATGTGGCAAGCCATCGAGAGTTCAGGAGTTTGGAACTCTGAGAGGTCTGGGATGTTGGAGTGTATGCTCGAAAAGGGCCAAAGGCTAGAGCTATGTGGTAGCATTTCAAGGATTTGGGACTTCAGAGGAGATGTAAGAATGAAAACAAAGGAGTGCTCAATGATGAAGCATCGAACACCAAATTCTCGTATTCCTGTACGACGACACAACTCTACCATTGGATTTAATGGTGAATGGATTTCCACCATAGATGCAGGAGTGCTGGGAATCCTTGGGCCTTCATAAACCTTGTATGGTACAAACGAGATGGACCCACGTGGACGCAACATGGCCCTCAATAAATAACTCTCAAAGAACTTCAGGAGGCCATAACTTCTAAACTAGAGGTCATTTTAGAGCCTGGTAGCAGCCATTATAATGCTCGTGGTGAGAAGAATTCGATGGAGGTATTGGAATTAGGATCTGATATGGTTAAGGGAAAATTAAATTATGATGCCCCATCCCTACAAAGGGTTTTCAAGGGTCGGTTGTGTTACAAATTGGTATCATAACATGGCAACAACACTTGGCCTACTTGGGCTCATGCACTAATCATATAAAAAAAATATTATTGGAGGACTTTAAGGGGTGACACCCTATCTTACCCATTCCTATGAGGCTTAGTTAACCCTCTTCCAAAGAGGGGAATGAAGCCTGCTATTGTTGATAGATGTTTTTGAAATTTGCACTGTATGTTCCTAATGTTTTGAATAAAGAAGTTGACTTCACTTTTCAATTGTGTGTGTTGTTGTATAGCCATAATATTAGGTTACCAAGGCCAAGATGATCCTGTTGAGAATATTACTGTCGAACATAAATTTTCTACATAATTTCCTTGAGTAGAAGGATGCATATTAAAATTCAGTTGGGATTTTACCCGACAAGATTGAATCATACTAGACAATGGCAGGAGAATATTATCAATTCTTTGGGAAGTGATAGCCAATACTACATAAGTAGGATTATATTGATGGGCACTAGTAGCAAGACTTGGATGTGAATGGATTGAAATGATCTGTAGGAATAATAACTACTGCTTCAATAAAGGATTAAACCTTGTATATGTGTATGATCTCTCATGATCAGAGGATTGATGGAAATGGTAAGGTCAAATCACTTGACCTAGAATGGATGAAAATTGTTGTTGGAATAGACCAGTAAGGAAGTAAAAAGGAACCCTATAGATTGAGAACAACCTTTATAAAGGTAGAAGTGAAGTGACAAGAGAAATTTCAAAAGCTCAGTGTTGAGTGTCTCTATGAGGCTTGTCATAAGGATGGATCTGGAAGTATGATATGTCCATGTGCATGTATGACATGGAAAGGGTGCAAGCAATGAATGGATAGAAGAATCTTGGATTACATTTTGAAAACATCATGTATGGATAGAAGACTAATAAAGGAATGTTGACCATTCTGACTAACTGAAAATATAATGTGAGGGATGCACAGGTTCATGATCAATTATGAACAAAAAGTTTTTTATTAAAGCATGTTGATGTATCCAAAAAGGTTAGGGTGAGGCCTAACCAAGGCTACTCAGGGAAAAGAGAAGGAATATCCCAACAGGGATTAAATTGCAAAATCAAATAAATGGAAAAAGGAGGAACACTTTTCCCACCCTAAGAACTTTGAATTGCTTACAGAGTTGTAGGTCTTAGATGAGCAACGGTGAGAACAAGTACAACTAGAAAAGGGAGAATGAACAAATGAGTATGTTTGATTGAATTGGCTTGGTTGAAACAATGTAAGAAAAGGCGACGAGGCCTTAGAAATAACACAGTCGGTTTAAAAGTACCAAGCTTTGTAGAGGGAGTTGGAAAAAGGGAAGAACCCTTAACTCTTTTCTTGTTGTGTATTATGTTTTTCTCTGGGATGGGAAATATGGTACATTGATGAAAGTAAATGTTTTGACACCATAGTGAGGGTTGTATTACTACAGAAACAATTGAGAACTGTTTGTATTGCATTCATGAAACCATTAAGGATAATGTGATGAAGTGCATAGAGATATGGTAGGACATATCTAAAAATTGTTTTATTGGTTTAAAAGATAGGATACTAGCACTTTTATTTTTACATGATGACTAATGTAATTATGGTGTATGTCACATGTAGAGAGAAATTGGAGTTGTTAATAGAAACAATTTCCAATGATGGACAACCTCAAGCAGAGGATCACTATGAGCAGGTTGTTGTACAAATATTGTTGAAGGGACTTTAGAAGTCCCCAAGAAGCACCATTGATAAGGTAATATCAGAGAGGGTGCCGACATCCAGAACATGTATAAAAAGTGTTCATGCCTATGTGGAAAAAGGTATGAAGGGATTGTGTAAGATTCCCTTCTGAAATGTTTTATTGTCTTAATGTTATGCACAAAATTTTGAAAGCCAATTGTATTCCATGGATACCCAAGTAGGGTATGGTTAAGGAAGGAGAACCTGAATGATGGAGGTGTGAACCTCTAGTAGTAAAGAATGATTGTATGATGCATGAGCATCTGAACCAAATGATCTATTTTGATTCAAAAGGTAAAAAACCTTTACTAAGGGAGTTGGTTCCCTAATTGTTCATTTTGTTATCTCTTGAATACTTCTAGAAGGCATTGCGAAGCTTAGTAGGGATTAGGAGTGATCAGTTTGTTAGAATAGTTGAGGTTCGATAGAGCTTAAATTTGATGAGTATTGAAATAGAGGGGGCAGCTAGAGAGTAATCGTTGGAGAGCAGCTAGAGGAGAGCTGGAGATCGATCTTGTAGAGCTCTGAGAAATGTAATTGAATTACATATGAATAGAAGCATTTGGTTTCTTTATCATCAAATTTCTGTGTGTATGAAATTTCTGTGTGTATGAATTAATCTCTGTGTGTTTAAGAATTATTGTATGTTACAGTAATGAAATTTTTATCTTCCCAAATCAAGGTTAGAACTCTGCTTTAGATAGACTGTAGGCACAATATTGTAGGAATCTCTTCGATCATCTATAGATCGAGATCGTGAAGATCGCGGAAGAAATCCTTGATTGAATCAGGTTAATCAAGAACCTGACAGAGGAGATGAATGTGAGTTGTTCATCGGAGGGAAAACTGATCTCAGTCATCATATTGACTTAAATATCCACTGGAGTTAATGGATCAAACACAACTCATTTGATTAGATTGACGGTCGAGAATCATTGCGGAGTTAGGGAGTTCGGGAGTTCAGAACTCCGAGAGGTCTGGGATGTTGGAGTGTATGCTTGAAAAGGGCCAAATCCCAGAGCTACGTGGAAGAGTTTCAAGGATTCGGGACTTCAAAGGAGATGCGATAATGAAAAAAAAGGAGTGCTCAGTGTCGAAGCGTCGAACGTCGAACTCTCGTATTCCTTTACGAGGACGTAGCTCCACCATTGGATTTAATGGTGAATGGATTTCCACCACGGATGCAGGAGCATTGGGAATCCTCAGGGCTTCGAAAACCATGTATGGTACGAACAAGATGGAGCCATGTGGACCTCAACAAATAACTCCCAAAGAACTTCGGGAGGCCATAACTTCTAAACCAAAGGTCGGTTTAGAGCCTAGTAGCAGACGTTAGAACGCTCGTGATGAGTAGAATTCGATGGAGGTCTCGGACTTAGGATATGATATGGTTAAGAGAAAATGAAATTTTGATGCCCCATCTCTAGAAAGGGTACTTAGGTGTCGGGTGTGTTACAAGAGGGGAGAATTGGTTCTCCTGTATATCTCCACAGATGATCACATAGAAAATAGTTCGGTAAAGCCTCTGTCCAAGATGAAAATATTATGTACTTAAGGGAAACGTTGGGGCTCGTGGAGATGAATTCCTTATTGAAAAAGGAAGAGATTACTCCCAGGTTGAGAGGGAGCACTGATATGTTATTGATTTATGGGCATTCATTTTCCAGTTCGAAAAATGGTCTAGGTTGGGAATTCACCTTCCAGTTCGGAAAGTGGCCCAAGATTTATGATGGATAAGCATTTTCCAGTTCAAAAAATGGTCCAGATCGGACAGTCATTTTCGTAATGAAAATGATCTGATAGATTGTTGATGTACCATAAACAGTTATTCCCCTTGTGTCTAGTGTGGGGGAATGGTCTAGGACAGTCATTCTTCTTGGCAATAACTCTGAGTAGTGGTCAAGTATAATGGTCCACCTAGTCGGGTAGTCATTCTTTTGAAGTTCAAAGTTGTGTGCAGTTTCGAAGAATGTTTTTTTTTGGAGGTTGGTGCAGGACAATCATTTCCATAGGAAATGGTCTAGACAGGGATTCCCTACAATAGACTCATTATCTCTAGGTTTCATTGTGATTAGTGCTGGAGGAATGGCCCAGTTAGATGAATGGTCCAGGTTCAGAAATCAGGGATAGACATTCCCTAGGGAATACTCATTCTCTCCATGTTGCACTATGATTAGTGCCAGAGGAATGTCCCAGTTAGGTGAATGGTCCAGGCTCAAAAATCAGGGACATTTATTCTTCTATGCTTGGGAAGAATAGTCTAGATAGGCCATGGATGATGTTTTACTTTATGAGGGAAGATGCTCTTCCAAATCTCACAGATGTGAGTAGAAGAATGGTCGAGATGAATTAGTTTGTATCATGATATTGTTATGCAGGTTGATATCAGATGATATGATTGTTGTGGAGACTGCATGTCTATGGATAGTAGTTGTATGCCACTGAGGTGGATTTGTTCCACTAGTTGTGAATATGTGTCACTGGTTAGTAGTTGTGTGCTACTAGGTGTGGTTGTGTACCACTAGATAGTAGTTGTGTACTACTATGGATATACATAGTTGTGTTATATTGAATGGAATTGTTATGATTTCCATGGAGACTACCACTAGTGTTGGAGATTATTTCCAACTAGATGGATAGTTAGTGTGATGATGGACAAATATTCTTTAGGTGGAGATTGGTCTGAGAAGGATAGATTACTGGTGGAGTGGCATTCTCCATGTGGAGAATGGTCCATGTTGACAAATTGTTGATATACCATGGAAAAATATTCTTCTAGGACATATGTATGGATTAGGAGAATGGTTTGTCTCCTTAAGTTCACAGAAGTGACCAGAGTGGAGAGATTGGTACAAGACATAATTTTTCTCTGAGTTCATAGTAGTGGTTGGAGGGAAAATGGTCCAGGACAGACATTCTTCCAGGATGTTTGTCTGGATTATAAGAATAGTCCTTGTATCCCATGGCATGGCTTCCAGCATCTGTTGGAACGATTATTCTTCTAGGACATATGTTTGGATTAGAAGAATAGTTCTTGCATCACTCTATGGAGTGAGTGACTTATTCAACATCATTCTCGATTACTCAGATTGAGTATGGCTTTGAGATATGATGTAGTTGATTCTATCAGATGATACTCATAATGATGATGTTTCTCGTGAGTTGATCTACGTGATCATGAGATAACATGTGTGGCTATGATGATGCTACCGATTGAATGGTTTGTTTGTGCTCAATACCATTACCTTTAATACCTCCTTATCTAGGAGGGAGTGTCGATATTATGGTAGTTGCGAGAGGTATTAACCTCCACGTGTAACCTTTGACAAGACTAGAATATTATGGGAAGTAAGAGAAACCCTAAAATGTTGGATAATAACCCTAGGAGACAAGTCGACTCAAGAGAATATTTAATATTGAGTTATTAGCCTCCAAAAAGAGAAGTCAGCCTAGTGAAGTGAGATAGAGAAGTATAAGTAGAGGGTGCTAGAGCTCATTTATCTCTCTCACTCTCACAACTGCATAAGGAATAGTGGTGTGCAAGTTTGGAGAGGGAGTGCAGCTGTCGCTGCTACAATTGACATTTTGGTTTTGGTTGGATTTTCTCTTAGTTGTGGTTTGGACTTTCTGCTTGGTTTCTGGTTATTCTTGCTTGGTGCACTACCCTTGGAGAAAGGTGCGCTAGCCTTGGTTGGTTATTGGTCTACTACCAAAATTATCCTCACTATCAAGGTTAAGGTGGTCGAGGGTGGCCTTTTTGCCTATGGTTGGCTGACAATATTGTTATATTGTCTATGGAAAAACAAGCACATCCCTTTATTTCAAACAAAGGGGACATGGAAAAATATGGGAGATAAATCAATACATAAGAGAAGGGAGTCTAGGATAATGCCTAAGAGGGGGTCCAAGGGGGACCTACCCATGTATATTAATTCAACCAGTTTTCCTAAATTTGGAATTTGTATATGAACCTTTTAATTTTTTATTGAGTATTCCAAAAGCCAATCATTGAATACATGTAATAGGGTGGATGTGAGTGGTCACATCCCATAGTTATTGGGATCATGGGGGGCTGAGTATAATCATATTGGGGAAGTGTGTGAGTCAAGCAAGCAAGCCAAAGGAGAGGAAAATTCATATGGGTAGCTACAACAATTTTTCAGTTTTTGTGCATGAACAACAAGTAGGGAGAAATAAATAGAGCCGGGAGTTGGAACAACCATGGAGGGAGAATTCTAGAGAATGTTGGAGAATTTTGGAGTTGAAGACTGAAGAGCCAGGTTTTCAGGCTTGAAGAGTGAACTCATGTGTGATTTGCACTGAAACATCAAGTGTTTGTTGTTGTTTGTTGGTAGTTTTCCTTGTAGCAAGTTCCCTTGAGTTTCGAGTTGAAAGTTTATCGATTAATAGTGCCAGAGATACACTGGTAATCGAATGGGATGCTCGAGAGACTAGATCATTGAAGGGATACATTCGTTGGGTTGGGTAGGTCAAGATGAAGAGAGCTGGTGGAAAATCGAGATAGTTGTAGAAGAATATCAATGGGTTGTGAGTTTTTGAACTGTGAGTGGACAATGAGATACCAATATCTCTTTTGGATTACTAACCTCATCTCAGGGGTGAATTTATATTGATATTTGGAACAAAAAGTCTATGGTTGGGTAGAACGTCCAACCCAAGAAATTGGTTGCATAATTGTTTATAAAAGATAATTGTTTTATCTTGCTTCTGTTGTATCATGAGTTTATTTTAAGTGCATGAATTCTATGTTTTTGGAAATGATTTATATGATGTTGTAATTAAGTTCATTAGATGCATTTCATGTCTATTTTAAATGGTTGTATATCCATGTAATTAATTGTAATATATAGTGGCTAAATATGGTTTTAATTCATAGTTGAAAGCTACAAGAATTTATTTAGATAACAAAATTTTTAATTTTAAGAGTGTTTTTCACTGTAATGTTCCTCGGTTGGGTTAGGGGATGTTACAAAATTCCATATACATTTATTAGTAGTGGATCTCTTGTTACATTGTTTGTTTGGAAGTTTCTTCCCATTGGTAAGCCTATGAAAGTGGGCTTTGAAATTGTCTTCTTAATTTACATTTCATTGAGAACACACCATTGTCATAGTAAGTAATCAACTGTGTTGCACCAAATTTATTTTGTAATACTTCAATTGAGAACTAAATACATCTCAAGCATACTGATAAGTCTCTTTTGATACAAATTTTCTTGTCATACCTTGTATCATAGTGACAATTGAATGTGGTCTCATTAAAAAGTAACTAGACTTTAGACCATGAAAGACAAACATAATGTGAGAGCCCACAATGTTCATCATCATGCACTATGATTGAACTCAAAGTTGAGTATGTGTACTTGGGACTTGAAACCCTAATGTATTAAGTTTGAAATCAAATTTGAGAATATGTACTTGGGACTTGCACCCCCTTTTTAGGGATCCAAGTAGAAATTCATTGATTCGGTATTGGTTGCTAGTATATCTGACTATTTTAGAGTTGTTTGAGAGCATATTTCTCAATACATGTGTCTTTTTTAGTTTTTTGAGAGTAGATCTATGGTTTATTGGGTTGTTTTTAAGCAAATTTGGCAAAATCTGCATGATTTTTAGTATATTTATCATAAATTTGTTTATTTTGAAGTGATACATGGATTGTAGATTGAGGGAGGGAATATCAAGTATTTTTCCTTATTTCAGTATATTTTGTTGAATTTTTGACTTGCATCTATGGCCTATTTACTCAAAATCATGATGGAAGAGAGCCAAAGGTTCTCTAGCAAGAACTACAATATGTGGAAGCAACATATGTTGGCCATTTTTTAGTACAGGTGCTTGGCCACTATTGTCCTAGGTCACAATGCTTGACCACAAGTTGCGGGTAATAAACAAGACAAGTTTGATGAGAGAGATAAAGAAGCAACTATGTTGCTTAATTTGTTCATGATAGATGAAATTCTCATTGAAGTCCAGCTAGGGAATATTTCAACAAAGATCTGGAAGCATTTGAAAGAGTTTCATGAGACTTAGTGTTAAGAACCAAATATCAAAATAGCATAAAAACCTCAGAATAATTACTCAATGCCTTATCAAGAGAGAAATTCAGATAATAAGCCTCTTCGAGAGGGAAAACTCCTTACACATCATATGAATTCACAATTAGAATATGATTCCAAATGAAAAGGTCTCCTTGGCATATATAGGAGACTAGGAGGTACAATTACAACTAATGGACCCAAACCGACATAAATAAAATGACAATACTAATGTAATATGCCCCAATTAAGGGGCAATGTGCCATGAATTAGGGATTAACATGCCCCTCCTCTTCAGACAAGTGTTGTCCTCAACACTTGAGTAGTTTTGGATGCTTATGTATAAAATACTCATCTTCCCATGTGGAATATTTAGCAAGTAGCTTATTCCACTTAATGAGATACTCTGAAATTGATCTATTCCTCAGTTGGAAAATTCTCGTGTCAGTGATAGCTTCAGGCTCCAATATGATTTTCCCTTCCTCGTAAAGTTCTGGAAATATATTTTGAACTGGGATCTTGTCACCTATAACCTTGTTTAAGCATGAAACATAGAAAACAAGGTGTACTCGCAAAGATGTAGAAAAATCTAATTTGTATGCCATAGTACCAATATTTTTCAACACCTTATAAGGGCCATAGTACTTTCGTGATAATTTATTATCCTTCTTATCTTGCTTGAGGGACATATGTTTGTATGATTGCATTATTAAAAATACTCAATCCCCTACTTCAAAACTTCTTTCACTACGATGTGGATCTGCTTATTGTTTCATGTGATTTTGTGCCATGGTCAGGTTGTCCTTTAAGAGTTGGAGAACTTGTTGTTGATGCTCGATGTGATCTTCCACTGCTTGAACCTTAGATTTTTCTTTTAGAGAATAAATGATGGATGGTGGGTAATATATACAAAGCACCATAAATGGTGTCATTTTTGTTGCAGTATGAAAGGAAGAGTTATACCACCATTTTTCCAAGGGTGACCACTTGAACCATTGTGTTTGTCTATCAGAGACAAAGCAATGAAGGTATCCTTCCAGAATTTTTTTCACTATCTCAGTTTTTCCATCAGATTGAGGATGATAAGATGAGCTATGAGCCAACTGAGTACCCAAACAAGAAAATAATTATGTCAAAAAATGTCAAGTGAATATGGGATATTTGTCACTTACAATAATATTTTGGCTTCCATGTTGCTTTTGAAATGTCTCCATGAATGCAGTAGAAACTATACTGGCTTTGAAAGGATGAGAGAGTGAAAACAAAATTGTGCATCTTGGTAATTCTATCAAAAATCACCATGATGACACTCTTTCCTTCAGACTTTGGTAACCCTATGATGAAATCCTTGGAAACCTCCTCCCAACACTAACTTGGAATGGCTAATGGTTGTAAAATACATGGGGTCTTAACTGTTTCCACCTTATTTTGTTGGAAAACCAACCATTCTACCACAAACCTTTGAACATGAGTTTTAAGGCCATCCAAAAAAAATTCCCTCTTGAACCTGTGATAGGTTTTCAAAAATCTTGAGTGTCTTCCTACCAGAGAGGTGTGCAATTCCAAAAGTACCTTTTGTTTGAGTTAGGAGTTCTTAAATAAATATAAGTGAATCTTTCTACCATAGTGAATCATATTTCCATGTAAATGTATCAGATGCATTGGAATCCTACTGCAAACTTTGAATGAGAGTCCACAGTTCTTCATCATTCTTCCACTCATCCCTTGCTTACGTTATCCAATTATGTTGGATGATCAGAATCTGGACCAGGGGTCAAATTTTAGCCCCAAAATCAAAGTGTCTGGAATCACCTCAAAATGAACAAGTGTGTATCCCTCATCATCATGAACCCAACGCACTTCAAACGGGGTCAAACAGACATCAGATGAGAGAGATATCACGTTCTATTTGATTTGCCAAACAAGCAAAAAAAATTGCAGACTGTATAATCCGTATAGTCTGTACATGCTGATGTGGTAGGGGTACGAACACACACATGGCAGTGCTGATTGGACATGCTGAAGTGGCATGACTGTACGATGACGTGGAAGGTGTTGTTGGTAGGACACATGTATGAATAGATTGTTGACACGTGGCATCATTGTGGCAAATGGTTTGGTGCCACGTGGCCCAGGCGTGGGTTGCCATGTGGTACCTTTGTATATGGTGTAGTTCAAAAAATTTATGGAGTTCATGGGATTCAAACCCCAGACCTTCACCTCAATCCAAAATCTTGGCAAGTCCGAACAACCAACGCACCACACAATTGTTTCTTACTATATAACATTACGATTTAAATTTAAATGTGTCCTGTGGTGTAGTTTGGAGCGGGTCCGGGCTGGGGCTTAGCCCCAACCCCCAGTTTTTTATGTGCACCCATGTGACCACACCTCACGAAATGGAACACATGTTATTTTTGTTCAAACGGATAAGTTTTAAAACCACCACTTGTCACGCTCTCATTAAACCTAGCAACGGGGCCTAAATTTGCGCTAGGACGTGGCCATATGGCCCCCATGCGCCCAACACCTCCGCGTTTAGGGGCCTTAGTTTGCCAACGGTGTGAAAATTTGGTGCATTTTATAGGAATTCACGTGTGTGCTAGGTTTAGGCACAAGAAACGCCCAGAAGCCAGGTTACTCACACATAGGTGTGAAATGGTGAACCAGAGACAGCAAGCTTGAAGGAGGAAAATGGAAGGAGGCCTAACTGCTTCATATTTTGGCCAAATGAGGTGCTGAAAAAGCCCAAATAGGGGTTTTTGGATGTTTTGAATCCATTGACACTATTTTCAAACCCATTTGGAGACTTATTTTGTAGGTTTTTCTACCTTTAAGTTTCAGGAGCTCCAGGGAGCTTAGGGCCACCATTGATGGAGGTCATGCTCAGATGAGCCCAAGTCTGTTTTCTGTGACTGAATAGTCATTTTTGACTAATTGTTATGCTTTTAACACATTGGGACAAGTTTCAGAGGCTATTGAGGACTTTTACAGGTGGTTTTTCCACAAGGAAGCTCAAGGCCACATGTAGAAGAGGTCATGCCCGGATGAGCCATGGTCCGTTTTCAGAGATCCAATAGTCATTTTTGGGGTTTTTATGTATTCTAAACCCAATGGTACAGTCAGTAAATCCATTGGAGTTGAGAATAAGCTTGTAAAATAATATTTGACAAACTAATCCCAGAGAGCCTAGTCCATTGATGGAGGCTCAAGGAGATGTAGCCCAGTTGGGGGTGAACTCCTTTATCATGTTGTTCTTGTTGTGAGTGTTTTCTGGTTATATTTTGCTGCATGTTATATTTGCTGTTGTATTCTTTAAAAAACACATTTAACCTTTTAAAAACCTCACACATAAACACATAAAAGAGGCATAAACTTGACACATAAATCCTCTTGCACAACTAAGACATTGAGCAAGGTCCTGAAGTTTATTTTAATGGAGTAGAGGGTGCTTGCATAGCATAAAAATTTATCCCCCTATTTTCAGATCATTTGATGATGGAGATAGCATAGAGAAATGCCTCAAAATATTCATCCTTTCTCGAGAGTGCATCTGCCACAACATTTTGCTTCCCCTTTTTGTAGATGATTTCAAATTCATAACCCAACATCTTAGTCACCCATTTTTTTTTCTCTTCTGAAGGTAGTCTTTGTTCCAAGAAGTATTTAAGACTGTCATGATCTATTTTGATCTTGAAGTTCCTACCTATTAGGCAAGGGATCCATTGCTTCAATGTGTGTGGTATTGCCATCATTTCCTTCTCATAAATGGGATTGTGTAAGTCCTTTCACTTGAGTGGTTGACTTTCAAAATAAAGGGGTCTTCCTTCTTGCATTATAACAACACCAATGCCATTTCCCAAGGCATCACATTCCACAATAAAGGTTTTTGTGAAGTATGGTGTGGTCAAGACAAGATCTTTTCACATTGCCTCTTTAAGTTGTTCAAAATCTTGAGTTGCCTGTGGATTCCATGAAAATTCATCCTTCTTAGTTAATGAAGTTAAAGGTGTTGCTATTCTTCGATAGTTACGAAAAAAATTGCGGTAGTAACATGTCAAACCCAAAAATCTTCTAAGATTATTCAATGTTTTTGGAATCGACCAGTCCATCACGGATTTAATATTGTTAGTGTCTAGCTTGACACCTTCGTGAGATACAATATGGCCCAAATACTCTACCTCCTTCAACCAAATGAAAAWTTTGGACGGTTTAGCATATAGATATTTCTTGTTTAGTAGTTGTAGCACCTTGTCAACATGTCGAACACGATATTCCCAAGACTTGATATAGATTAATATATCATCAAAAAATACTAACACAAATTTTYGAAGGAAGGTCTTGAAAATGGAATTCATCAACCCTTGGAATGTGGAAGGTGCATTTGTAAGGCCAAAAGGCATGACCAAAAATTCATAATGGCCTTCATGAGTTCTGAATGCTATTTTTTGGATATCTTCTTCCTTCATTCTAATCTGATGATACCTTGAACGAAGATCCAACTTTGTGAAGTAGATTGCTCCATGTAGTTCATCTAACAATTCATCAATGATGGGAATGGGAAACTTATCTTCAATGGTGATATTTTTTATCTCTCTATAATCATGACACATATGCCATGATCCCTCTTTCTTGAGTACCATTACCACCGGTGCAGACTAAGAACTTTGGCTAGGTATAATAATTCTAGCCTCTAACATTTCTTCAACCATACACTCAATTTCACTCTTTTGGGCATAAGGGTATCTGTAAGGCATGATGTTAGGAGGAGCACTCAAAATAATTAAGTGAATAGAATGATGATGATCACGAGTGGGTGGAAGACCTCTGGGAATATCTTCAAATACTTTGGAATGCTTATCAATGATCCATTGGAGATCTAGGGGAATAGATGGCTTAGATGTTTTAACATCTAGTGAGCATAGTTTTACAATTACACCTTGATTCCCTTATTTCAATAATTTTTTCATTCCATTAGAGATTACCACCTTATTGGGTTTCCCTGTGATACCCTTTAACTCAAATTCCTTTCCTTCCAATGAAAATTTCATGAAAATTTATTGAAAATTAAAATCCACGGTTCCCAATGATTGTAACCATTGGACCCTTAGTACGACATCAAAACCACCTATGGTTATAGAAATCATTGGACTATTCATTACATATTCCCCCATATTAAGATTGATCTTATGGCATTTTCCTGAGAAATTGATAGTTCCTCCATTTTCAATCATTACTTGAAACTCTGGCGCTGGATATATAAATCAATTGAGAGCTTTGGCTAATTTGTAGTGAATGAAATTATGAGTACTACCAGAGTCAATTAGCATTGTTACCTTTTTCTTTTTGATAAATCCTTCGATCTTGAGGGTTCGAGGAGTGTTAATTCTAGCCAATGCATGACATGATATGGTGGGAGTCATCTCTTCATAATAAATATCTTCTACATATTCATATTGATATGGTTCTTGTTCTTGTTCTCCTTCCTCTTCACAATCTATGTAGAATAATTTATTCTCACCACACTTATGTTCCTTACTGTACTTGTTGTTACAATTAAATCATAAACCTTTTGCTTTTCTTTCCTCCAATTTTTTAGGTGTTAACCTTGTAGGTTGAGGGGGTTTAGAAGAAGGAAGATTATTCTCTCGATAGATGTTAGGGATGGTCCTTCTAGTATCCAACGATTTGAGTTACCAAAGGCGAACCTCATGTTGAATGTTATCCTTTAAAGTTCCTATGAAGACATCAATCAGGTACTCATCAGGAATATATGTTACCTTTATATACAATGTTTGGAAGTTCTCAATGTTCTCCGCAACTGGACCCCTTTGCTTGATATTTATCAATTGGATAAATAAGGTATCGCTCCTTGTATCCTCATAGTGTGTTATCATTTTTATTCCATGAAAGTTTTCCAAGTGACAAGTGATTTGCGAGAAAAAATCCATCGATACCACGCAAAATGATTAGGTTCTAAATATAAGGAAACAATTCATACCTTTTGTGTTTGAGGCACATCACGTAGATCAAAGAACTGCTCCATCTGGAGTATCCATGTGATTGTATCCTTGAGATCAAACTTTCTCATATTGATCTTAGGAAAGTGGTTGGTCTTCAACCCAAAGCTGGAGTTTCTTTAGTCTTGATTCATCTTCCTTGTGTCCTCATCATGAATTTCATGGGATACATTGTCACTTTCAGGTGGCCTCTATAGTAGAAACTTTTTCAACCCTTCCATGATATCCTCTTTTAAGCCATCCATATTAGTATCCATCATCGCTTCCAACTTAGCTTCAGTTGAATCCATCAGCCTTTGTAGTTCATATTTTTTTACTGCCTTCTTTTTAAAATTATCTATGTCCTTGTGCATTTATTCACCTTCATCAAGAGTCCAAGTAGGATTTTATGAGGGCTTATTTGGTGTAGAAGTTCCATTTTTTGGTGGCATGTTATCCAAGTATCACTGCAAGGTAAGAATTCCTAATTGGCTTAGGCAGAGGTCCTCACAAACAAGGGAGTGTCAGGTATTATAGCTCTCTGATATGTGTGTGGGGTCCGACAATAATACTTGTCCCAATATCTTAGGGAAATAACTAAGGAGGATTGACCATTCCCTTAGTTGTACTATATCACTACCCAAGTAATAGAGATTGATCTCCTCGAGTGTTGTTCTGTGCACTATAGAAAAACGACGACCAAATGGTTTACTCGGTTGGTCTCAATATTATAGGGAGTCTCCCGATATATGTAAGGTACATGGGAGCTCAAATACGTAGTAGTGTGATCTATTGCACAACCGTTCGAAAGGGACCTTCCGATATACTCTAGGTACGTGGAAGAACCACATAGTCCTCGGGTTGTAGCGCTGACAAGTAAAGACATCTCCTACGTTTAAAGACATAATAATACATATGTACCTAAAAAACAATAAGATTCTCCAAAATTTATGTGATACTCCTTTTATCCCACTTTATCCCACTTTTTGAATCACCCCAAATGGATCTTCTAGTCAAAAGATATGCAAATTTCCAAAAACAACGCACCTTTTAAAACCCTGATTTGGAGATTGTTCTACTAGCTGACCTTTATTCTGTTGTAGCTCTGCAATTTCAGCCCCTCTAAGTCTAAAAATTATACCTGAGGTATCCTGATGTGTCTTCTTTCCAACCCCACAGGTTAGACAAATATTGGATTCTCCAATAGAATTTTATGATAACTTTCCCAAGATGTGATGATTTTGTTTCCTTTCAGGAGAGCGAACTTGTACGGACTTCCACATGTCACTGTATTCACTTCAAAACTCGAAATTCATACCTACACAAATTCAGTCCGTACCCTAACTAATGGAACATATCTCACTCAATTTGGAGGTCTGTAGCTTCATATATAACATTTTTCCCAAGAACACGTGTTTTAGATTGAAATCTGAACCATCCACAAACCCTAGTTTCCTCAGGGAATAAATTTCCGATTACAATGAATAAAGGGCTGAAATTTGTACACAATATACGTCATTATTCCTAGTTCATATTGTAAAAATTTCAAAACCTGAAACCAAGTCGAAACAAATTGGGAGCGAAAATTCCAAGAAGACTTGTTTCCCAACTAGTAAAAAACCCTAACTTGAACATAATGTATCTCCAAAAATATAATGAACCAAGATCTAAAATTTGGACCCAAGTTATATCTATATGTCTCCTCTACACCATATAAATTTAAGATCTTGGAACCTTCCATAAAAAAAAATTGTAGTGAAAATTCCAAGAAGACGTGTTTTGAGGAAGCTAGTCCCAAGGATTGTCTAGCTCTGATACCAAATGTTACGAATCAAATATCAAAATAGAATAAAAACCTCAGAATAAGTACTCAACGCCTTGAAAAAGAGATAAATTCAGATAATAAGCCTCTTTGAGGGGGAACCTATTTACACATCACATGAATTCACAAGTACAAGATGATTCCATATGAAAAGGTCTCCATGGTATATATAGGAGACTAGGAGGTATAATTACAACTAATGGACCCAAGTCGACATAAATAAAATAACAATACTAATGTAATATGCCCCAATTAAGGGGTAATGTGCCATGAATTAGGGATTAACACTCAAACAAGGGTAGAACCTTCTTCCTGAAGAATATGTTTTTTTCGATCATAATGGATAACAGTGCATAATTACAAGAACATTTACTCAACATCAAGGATGTCAGAGAACAATTGTTTTCCATTGGTCAGAAGATGAAAGAGGAGGACATGGTCATAATCACACTTAAAATTATACCACATTATTATGAACACTTTATTGAAACCCTAAAAAATTCCACTATGAATGTTGAACTAAATTTTGATGAGCTATGAAATGTGCTTTTACAACAAGACATATGGAAGAAGTAGTTTGGTAGCAGTGGTGAGATAGAGAGATAAAAATAGGATTGTGTAGCCAATGTCAAGGGGAAAGACAAATGGAAAAAGATGAAAGGTTAAGGAAGTTGTGAAGATGCAACCAAGATCCTAAAGACCATCACTTGTCACTATTGTGGATAGATGGGCCATATGAAGAAGCACTGCAGAAATAAGTTGGTTGATCATAAAACCAAACAGGGAGGGCCTCAGTGGAAGGTTAATGTCGCAAAGAATATAGAGGAAAAGGAGTCATCCTTATTTTCATTCATGGAAAAGAAGCAAGTTGATCAACATCATTTGTTTCCTTAGTACATTGATTTAGGTGCATCACGACACTTCACCAAAAGATAGGACTTGTTCACATAGTACATTGTTGTTCCTCGAAGGATTTAGTGATTTTTCAGTGGTGGGGCAGTGTTGGCACAGGGGTAGACCCAGGGTTCAACTCTTCAACAACGCACCAACAAAACCCTAACTACTGGCCCTTTCGACAACAACTGCGAAGAGGATGAAGTCTCACCCGAGGTACAGGCAGGGGTGGTTGCAGGACTCTAGTGTCTGCAACATTAGCTGGGACGTAGATCTGTGATTAAAATACTCTAACAAAGCACTTAGTAGTCAACATTCATCAGTAATTAACCCTTATTGACATCGCAGATCCAAACCCTAATTAAAGAGTAGTGCAATATTCAACAAGATCCAACGCATTCAAGCACTAAGCACATCACAATAGATCAGAGCTGGTACTTATTTACATCACCAAGCACTAAGCTATCGTATCAGATACATCTAGACATACATTAATACACTAAGCATAAATCATATGAACAATAAAACAACCATAATGCACAAAGCAACCACAACACATGATATACGTGGTTCACCCCCAACCTAGGGCTACGTCCACCAACTCTTCTTCTCTTTATTATCTTCTATCAATAATCTACATGCACAGGGCCATAGGATCCTACTCTGCATAGGACATGAGATCTGTGTACACTCTGCCAAATCCTCCTTCCCTGAGCTAGGTTAAAACACAAAGCCTTTACACAGTCACTTGCACTTAGCCTTGCAAAGCCTCACACAACATGCACAAAGCATTTACAACTATCACTTGCACTTAGCATAACATCACACATATGCACATATTGTCTCTTGTTACATCACCTAGACGTCTATTTATACATTACAAAAGAGGCCTAAGCATGGGTAAACCTATGGGCCAACATCCCCATACCCGTTACATAAGCCCAAAACCCAAAAATCCCTAAAAGGGGGCCGAGATCCCATGATCTCCGCTTCGACTTTCCCTCCACCTTCGATAGCCTGTCGAAGTCCCAAAAAGAGGTCAAAAGTGACCAAGTATCTTCAAAACTTGGTCAAGGGCCAATAGGCCCCCAACACTCACATGTGACTCGTCCTGAGTCACTCTTCTCTGGGTAATTCTGCCTCAAATGCCTCGATCCTAGCTGAAGTTGCTTTGACCTGTTGCTTTACCAAGGAATCCTGCTCGACGAAATATTGAATAACTGCCTTGTTCACAAGTCCCTCTAAGCGTTATTCTACTGAAGTGACTACTTGTTCCAACTCTTCTCTTCAGCCTTCAATCTCCTTAAACAGTTGGCAAGATTCGTCCTGGACTGGTTGGAGCCTCTAAGTCACTTCCATGAATTTTTGTTGTATGGTATGGACCTGCTGTTGAGCAGTGCACTGTTCCTAGGATATTTTCGTTCTCTCAAATGTTGATAGGAGCTTTAGTTGCGCCTGTACTATCGCCGCTTGTTTCTTTGCCTCCTGGAGTTGTGACTCCAGTGTATTCCTTTCAGGGTCCTCAGTAAGTCGCTCGTAAGTTTGTGCACTTCTACTTCTAAGTTGTTTACATTCCAAAGCTAATGCTCTGATCCTCTCAACTGCGCTCCAGGCAGTGGATTCTCTTTGGTATTGCACATCCTGTAGAGTACTTGGCATTGTTTGTAGCTCTAGATCTTCTATTCTTTGTTGAAGTTGTTGGATGGATTCAACAAGCTTCGCTACTTGATGCTCCATTGGGTCTTCCTCATTTTTCTCTAAGCCCATCATAGAGCGAAGTGCTCTGCTGACTGCTTCTTTTACTCCAACGTGCTTCACGATCAGTTGTTCCTTCTCTTGCTCGATATGCACTCTCTCCTCTTCGAACTTTTTTGTAGGTCATCCTTTTTCTGCTGCACAACTTGACATTGCTCTATGACTTCCTCTTGTTCTTTCTTTAGGGCCACTGTGGCATGTTCTATTTCTTCCTGTGCATGATGAAGGCGAGCTTCAGTCGCATTGGCTAGTCTATGGAGTTGGGTAGGATCATCTCCCAACTCTATTTTTTCTAATGGCGGGGGTGCAGTGGACACTATGCAGCTAAGTGAAGGGCATGTTGTACCCCTCGCAGTTCTGCTTCAATTATTTCATACATGGTCTCTTTATTAGCTTCATTTCTCCACAAAATATCTTCTGAGGCATCTGATACAACTGCAATGATGAATTCGAAGTCATCGAGTGTGAGCACAGTCTACAACTTGGTCTTACTAGATTTTGACTTCTTTCGCGATGTGTGTTTCGTGGGAGAAACCTTTCTTTTGTTAGATGGATCTGCATCATCAGGGGGGATTCTGTGGTGGTGTTACTTCGCCTTGCTTCTGCTAATCTTGTTTTCCATTGTTCTCTTCTTTGTCTACTTCGTCATCACCTCCTCCGCTAGGTGATTCTGAAGCAGTCTCTTCGGATGCGCTATTCAACTTTTGTTCCTCTTATGTCTTCTTCCTTATGCTACTTCCAGGTGTATCGTACCCTTCGCGAGTGACCATCAGGATTTCGATTAGTTTGGGTTCGGACAGTTCTGAGGGGTCAACAGGGATAAGAAGCTTTGCAGGCCATTCCTTAGTTATTTCTTCTAGGTCCTCCTCTGTGAGTTTGTAATAACTCTATAGTACTTCTTTGTGTTCGTCTCTATGCGTAGTGATATAGATAAAATGTATGTATGCGTGGAACTTCACAAATGGACTGAACCCTTTGTAGGGTGTTCGACATCATACGAGGGAAAACCTCAATAGCCCTCTTTAACTATAGGTAGTATGTGTGGAACACCACATTTGACTGACATTGTTTTTCCATATCGCTTGAATACGAGAGCGTGGTGAACTTCACAGCTAAGGGTTCAAATGGCTCTATTTCAGAGAAGGTCGCACCTTCTGGAATCTCCCAAGCTATGAACAAGATGAGGATCAACAACCAACTAAAAATGGAATCATAGCCCTGATCCTGAGCTTCACAATAGTCTTGGTCTAACTGGTTAACTAAGTACTTTTCCCAGTTCATTTGTAGCTCCTCCACGCATTTTCCTGCAAGGTCAACAACAAACCCCGTGACATGTGTGGGTATGTTCTTTCTTACTAGCTTACCATCAATCAATTGGCAAGCGATGTGCACTGTGCCATTCTGGATGGTGGCTACCTTGTAGCCTCGCTTCCCCTTCTCCACATCGTCGTAGATATCTGTAATATTTTGTGTCAGGGCGCGGTCTGCAGCCTTTCCTGGGTAAAATTATTGCAGGTCTGGTCCCTGCATGCTCAATCCGATGATCCAATGGATCAACATCAGATCAATGGTGATGCATATGTCTAGCCAGTTCTGTTCATTACAATGCAGTTCCAATGATCCGATGGCGAGATTTTTTATCATAATTGTTGTTCTAACCATTCAGGAATGTCAATCTAACAGTTATAATGCCTCAAATGGTCATATCTCTCTACCATGGCAAAGTGCCAATCTGAGCTGCTCTGATATTCCGACGAGGT
This sequence comes from Picea engelmannii, assembly GCA_009831015.1. Lineage (NCBI taxonomy): Eukaryota > Viridiplantae > Streptophyta > Pinopsida > Pinales > Pinaceae > Picea > Picea engelmannii. Next base: position 342,980 of record ML781993.1, read on the forward strand.
TCAAATTCTGGAGACCTTCCTTCTGCGAAGTCTTCTTTGGAACTTCCTATAATTTATCCAACTTTGCTTTCTTCTTGCTGAGCTTTCTAGCCTTCTTCCATGTGATCTACATTTCGGTATTCCTGTTTCCATTCTAATTCTTATCTCCTCTTGGCATAGTAACTTCGTGTTATTGGTGGTCTTTCCTAAGGTTCAAGGGAAATACTTCTTCTCTGTCTGAGGTAGGTTCTCTACTCTCCTGTACAGACAAATGTTTCAAATCTTCTTGTGTTCTTTCAACTTCGACATCCATATTTATGGTCCTCAGTATCTTCGACTGGTTTTCTTGCTCTTCCAGTAAGTGTTCTATTCTCTTAGCCATGAAGTCTCTTATTTTTTGTTTTTTTTGTTCTAGAGCTTCCTCATCTTTTCTTCGGGTATGATATTTCTCAATCCAGGTTTTTCCTAGTAGTATAGCAAATGGGGTGTTGTTCTCAACAAACTTAATGATTTCAAATTATTCTTTTGTCGAAGTGCCATGAGCACTCATAGATGTCTGGGTAATTCTTCCACATAGGGTTATCATCTTTCCTCTAAATAATCATATTCCTCCCAATGAAGGAATCATAGCAGGCTTTCCCAAAATTTCCCAGGTTCTTTCTATCATGATATTCACTTGTGTTTCCTCATCTAGAACACAGTCTATGTCGAAGTCTCCTATTCTTGTTTCTATGCACTCTTTCTCTTTGAAGATATCTGATAAGTTGATATCTCTATGGTCATTCAGGGTTTCTTTCATTTGTAGTAATATAGTCTTTGATTCTTTTTGGGGTTCTGCCATGGTCTCAGTTTCTTGGTCTTCCTCAGGGTTTTCTTGTCTAATATTCTTTCTTTCAACCTTAGCAATCATTCTATGGAAATCTAGAACTTCATGGTCCATATCTTTACAAGAAAGACAACTAGGTCTTCTACGGGGGAATTCCTTAGGAAGGTGTCCTAGTCTTCTGCAACTATAACAAAGAGTTAATCCTCTCTTTCTCTTAAATGATCCCCAACCTTTCTTGTACTGTGCACTAGGATCATGGTAGCTAACCTGTAGAAAATTCTTCCTAGGATTTTGCATCCATTTGTTAGTCCAAAAATTCTTTCTATGCATAGGAATAACATATCTTTCATTATTTCTATCAAATATACTCATATCAAACCTTCTTTCTTCCAGTTGTACCCTAGTTTTCAGATTAGGATCAAATCTATTAAACATACCTAGATCCATTCTTTCGAAATAAAAAATTTCACTTATCTTACCTTTCTCAGAGAACAAAGCTTCCAGATCTTACCTCTTTTTGAAAAAACATTTCACTGATCTTACCTCTTTTTCTTTAGATCCAATTCCTTTCTTAGCACAATGCTTCGCAAGTAAAGTAGAATACTGCACACTTAAAGCAACATATCTACGCACAAAGATTTATTTATTTTCCTCAGTTCCTAGCAATCACTATTTCAAGTCCCGACAATAGAACCATGTGTTGGCATAGGGGAAAACCCAAGGTTCAATGCTTCAACAACGCACTAACAAAACCCTAACTACTGTCCCTTTCGACAACACCTGTGAAGTAGATGAAGTCTCACTCAAGATAGAGGCAGGGGTGGTTGTAGGACTCCAGTGTCTACAACCTTAGTTGGGACATAGATTTGTGATTACAATACTCTAACAAAGCACTTAGCAGTCAACATTCATCAGTAATTAACCCTTATTCACATCTTATATCCAAACCCTAATTACAGAGCAGCGCAATATTCAACAAGATCCAACACATTCAAGCACTAAGCACATCACAATAGATCATATCTAGTACTTATTTACATCACCAAGCACTAAGCTATCGTATCATATACATCTAGACATACATTACTACACTAAGCATAAATCATATGAACAATAAAACAACCATAATGCACAAAGCAACCACAACACATGATATACGTGGTTCACCCTATCCTGGAGCTATGTCCACCAACTCTTCTTCTCTTTATTGTCTTCTATCAATCATCTACATGCATAGGGCCACAAGATCCTACTCCGCATAAAACAGGAGATCTGCGCACACTCCGCCAGATCCTCCTTCCCTGAGCTAGGTTACAACACAAAGCCTTTACACAGTCTCTTACAGTCACTTGCACTTAGCCTTGCAAAGCCTCACACAACATGCACAAAGAATTTACAACTATCACTTGCACTTAGCACAACATCACACATATGCACATATTGTCTCTTCTTACATCGCCTAGACATCTATTTATACATTAAAAAAGAGGCCTAAGGATGGGTAAACCCATGGGCCGACATCCCCACACCTGTTACATAAGCCCAAAACCCAAAAATCCCTAAAAGGGGGCCGAGATCTCGTGATATACGCTTCGACTTGCGCTCCACCTTTGACAGCCTATCGAAGTCCCAAAAAGGGGTCAAAAGTGACCAAGGATCTTCAAAACTTGGTCAAGGGCCAACAGGCGGAGTACATAGTAGTTGGAAAAGTGAATGTGCAAGATTCTTTTGGAGAAAATATGTTGATGTTTTTCAATATGTATTATGTTCCAAGTATGGAGCATAATCTACTTCCAAAGATTTATATCGTGAGGTGTTTCCCCCTTTTAGATGTCAAATTTAGCAATCACAAATGCCATATAGTTGACTAGGTGAGCAAGAAGACTATTGCTCTTATTGTGGAGGATCACGGACTATTCAGATTGGTTGATATTGTATAGTTCAAGGAATATGCATTAGCAACAAAGAGTGCATCATACATCACTACACTTTGACATTAGTGTGGTATAGGAACCTTAACTTGACCTACCTCTCTTAGTTGGCTTGAGAGAATCTGGTAGATAGAGTTTGTGATATTCAACAACATATTCAGGGTACATGCATAGATTTCTAGGAAAGGAAGAAACATAAGGTTCCATTTGATGAAGGATAAGTGTAACACACCCAACCCCTGAGTACCCTTTCTAGGGATGGGGCATCATAATTTATTTTTTCCATAACCATCTTAGATCCTAATTCCAAGAACTACATTGAATTCTTCTCACCACGAGCATTCTAACAGCTGCTACCAGTCTCTAAACCAACCTCTGGTTTAGAATTTATGGCCTTCCAAAGTTCTTCAAGAGTTATTTGTTGAGGGCCACATGGGTCCATCTCGTTCATACCATACAAGGTTTCTGAAGCCTCGCAGATTCCCAACGCTCCTGCATCTGTGGTGGAAATCCACTCACCATTAAATCCAATGGCGTAGATGTGTCCTCATAAAGGAATACAAGAATTCAACATTCAATGCTTCGGCACTGAGCACTCCTTTTTTTTCATTCTTGCATCTCCTCTGAAGTCCCAAATCCCCGAAACTTTTCCACGTAGCTTCATCCTTCGGCCCTTTTCGAGCATACACTCCAACATCCCAGACCTCTTGGAGTTCTTTATTCTCGAACTCCCGAGGGTCTTCCACATAGCTCCATCCTTCGACCTTTTATACTTGTCTACGATGATACACCCTAAACCTTTGGGAGTTCTGAAATCCTGAAGTTCCCACTCTTACATGTGATATTGTATACGTGCCAAGGGGATAATGCGCGGCGAGGTGGAGATGACACGTGGCCTCATTGGTGGGTGACATGTGTCATGTGATAACTGGCACATAGGGTCTGTAAAACGTACAAATCCATGTGACACGTGGCACAACCTCTAGAAGTATTCTAGTATTTCTTACTTTGCGAGATCACCCAGAGCTCTGAAGCCCAAACTTCCCACCAGTGACCTCCCAATACCTCTTCTCTTCTATGGTCGAGATGTGTCCATGTATACCCTTATATCTACAACCTCCTTTGCTTCACAAATTCATCATTCGAGGGTTTCATCATGCCATTCCTGTTTTACTCCCGTAGTGGGTCAACACCGAACTAACCATTGTCTAGATCCAATGATCATGGGGGTTCTGAAGTGTCCTCAAATCGACGGTCTTCATTGCTTCGTCACTTCGACAATCAAGATTTATTGGCGTTAGAACACCTCTATTCTCCCGAAATGGTCAACGTTGAACTGGCCACGATGTCGATCCAACATAAGACACTTGGCAGAAGGTAAGGGTGACACGTGTCCCAATCAACTGGCGACCCATGTCGAGGCCTAATTGACCCATAAGATCTGTGAAGGTTCTGAATCGGGATGAAACATGGCTCAACAAGTTGGGTACGCATCACCTTAGGTGACTTCATCACACTAAGTCACTTCAACCTTTGGCGCTCCAGAAATAATCCTAGTTCCTCACCATCTCAAATATCCTAGAGGGGGACTTCACCGTAGTAATTAGCGCTACCCCTTCACTAGGATGAATCTAATGGTTGAGAGGGATCTCGAAGGATCCGAAGATCAACGGTCCACAATACTTCGCAACTCCAACATTCGGGAGTGTTCACGATTGTGAAGTTTTAACATCTCTGAGATCTAAAGAGAATAAGAGCTAGCTCCTTTTGGACTAGTGCAGGGTTCTTAGACCCTGGTCATATGGACCCTCTAATGAATCTTGGGTTGTAAACACTACTCTTAGCTGAGATTTGGTTAATTCCATGGGCACGAGCCTGTGATCTCTTAGGTTATTGCTTTGAAGGAAGTGCCCTCCAATTTCGCAGAAATTTAAGTACTAACCTAGGGCGGGGTATCCTCGAAACAACCTAGAGGTCCAACTTATCACCTTACACTTATTCGCATAAAATGGCTTACATAAGAACAATTATTGGCACTCTGATTATAAATTAAACACTATGAATCTTAGTCACCTACACAGACATTTAGTCATGCATTTAAATTCAATTGCATGGGGTTTAAGAAATACTTATCTATTACATGTTGCAGCCAGCTAACTGACTGTGGGTGTCTGGCTTTCCACCCAACCATAGGCTCAAAGGAATTCAATCTTACCACTCTGGCCACCCCCGTGCCAAGCCATGATATCACAAGGAAACCTATGCCATTTCTCGGAGACCTTCTCTCTTTCACAACATCCCTACGAGGTTTATCAGATGCTTCCTCAGCATCAATCTCACGACCTTCCTCTTTTCTTTTGCATATGCAGGTCACGTGTTCCCCTCTGTGCATGTTCTCTTGTCTGGTGTCTCTCCTTCTCTCTACAGAGCCACTCGCGCATGCCTCTTCCCTGAATTGTCTGTGCGTGTATATTTTTTCTACCTCCTTTCCCAGGATGGTTCTCAACTTATCCTATTCCTTTTGTCAGAAGGAAACTCGAGTCATCCTTGGTTTGCAGGACTCTATGGTACTTAGAACTGAAAAAATCATGTCTCCTCAGCCATACCATGCTTCCATTCATGGGCGTAGTTGATTATTCAACCACCAGTGCTTCCTTCATTAACCGATTCCTCTCCTTGGGATCTAGTGGGGGTTTATTATTCCCAACAAGGGGAAATTTGGGGTCATTTGACATAATGAAACCTCTCTTATATTTTTCCCATTATTTCCCCTAATTATATCATGCCCATTACTTGAAGTCTTCACCCCCATAGTCAGTTATTGTAAATTCAAAAAATAATACACTTACATTGCTCCCATGCCATAGCATGGTGATACTGATAAATGATTAATTACAAGCTGGGGGAAATAGGGGTGTTACAAGAAGCTTGGAGTGCACCAAAAATCACTACACTTTGGAATTAGTGGTATGGGAACCTTAACTTTACCTACCTCTCTCGGTTGGCTCAAGAGAATATGGTAGATGGAGTTCTTTATATTCAACAACATATTCAAGGTATGTTTGGAGATTTCCAAGTATGGAATCAACACAGGGTACCATTTGATGAAGGAGAAGCTTGGAGAGCAAAGAGAGTCCTTCAAATGGTTTATGCAGACATTTGTGGAACAGTGAACATGAAATCTGTCACAAATTCCATGTATTTCCTTCTCTTTATTGATGATAGTAAGAGGAGTGGGTGTATGTTTTGAAATTGGAATTTGATGTGTTTAATGACTTTCAAAAGGTCAAAGTCTTTAGTAAAAATAGATCCAAGTTGTCACATTATCACTCTTAGGTATAATAATGGTGGGTATTTTTTGTTCCAGATAATTCAATAACTTTTGTGCTAAACATGGGATCAAAAGATATTTCACTACACCTTAAAATCCATACGAGAGTTGAGTCATTGAGAAACAAAACCACACAATCACGGAGATGACTGGGTGTATGGTGTAGAATTGGAGTGTTCCAAATAGGTTTTGGGTTGAAGCAATGTTTGTAGTACAATACATGATGAATAGATCTTTGGTGATGGCATTGAAGCAAAAGAATCTAGAGGAAGCATGGTTTAGGAGGAAGCCCAAAGCCAATCATTTTAAGGTATTTGGTTCTACTACTTACGCCTAGATTCTAGATGAGAAGAGAACCAAGTCAAATCTGAAGAGTAAGAAATTGATGATCATAGGGTACAATGAAAATCATAAAGACTACAGATTGGTTGATGTTAACACCAATTATTTGAGTTTTATCAGAGATGTCATAGTTGATGATGAAGTTGTACCTTTCCAGACTTCTTCAAAGATCAAATTCCAATAAAAACAACCTATTACGACTCAAGATTCAGATATCAAGCTTCATGTAGATCCACCTGAAATGGGGGAGGATTTTGAGTATGAGGAGTTTGTGAACTTATACAAGTAGCCCATATCATGGTGACAACTTCAATAGGGAATATTCCAAGAAAATACCAAAGTGGTGGCACAACACCATTGGAGATATTTGGACAAATGAAATGATCGATGGATGATAATTGAGAAACAAGAGCAACAATCCTAATATGGTCAACTTTTATCTAATGTTAAATGTTCATGAAGTATATGAGCCTTAGGTGTTTGAGGATTCAAAAGGGAGACTTGAATGAGAGAAGTACATGGAAGTTTAACATGAGAGTTTGATGAAAAACCAGACTTGGGATGTCACAACTCTTCCACCAGGGAAAAAACCCATTTGTTGCAAATGGGTGTAGAAGGTCAAGTACAAGGAAAATGGTATTGTTACACCCCCATGCCTAGGGGTAACTAGAGGAGATCATGTCTCATGTCCCGCAATGGAGAACATGATCTTGACCATGATGATGATCAGTGTGTCCACATATGGAAGCCCAAAATCCCCCCTCATTCACCTTTGTAGATACAGGTCAACCAAGGCTCATCACATTCAAGCAACCCAAAGTATGGCGGATGGTAAGCCATTTTCACCTTGAGTTATGTTAGTCCTTATTTTATGCAAAGTGTTGCACTTAATTTTTCAGGCATGTGGATGAGGATCTTTGGTTGAAGTTGGATAATGGATCACTAGTTTGGGAAATTTTTCCAGTTGCCTTGTTTCACCTTGGTGGTCATATTTTGTTGCCTAGATCCGTGTTGTCATTGCCCAGGAAAAAGGGGTACTACTAGGGGGGCTCTCAAGTGTAATGTTTTTTTCCCCACCATACTTAACACTTTCCATCTTGGATCCTCTCATAGTGTACTAAACTTCAGCAATGGGTCATGGTACATTCTATCATGAGAAGAGGGGTTGAAGGCCCAAAGGTTGTTTTGCAAATTCTATGAAAAGAATAAGAAAATGATGCTAAATAAATAAAGGAATGATATCCAAAAAGGACTAACAAATCCAATCCAAACTTGAGCTCTACTCTTTCAGTGCTCACCCGGTCCAAAAAAATGCATTGTTAATAGATTGAAACCTTACAAAAGGGACTTGCAAATATAATAAACACGGACATAGAAAAAGGAAGATAAGGGGGATTGGAAAAAATAGCACGTAAATATGCGTTAACTCAAGATAAAGTGCACCCTTCACAAAGGAACTCATAGAGATGGATTCAATGACACCATTAGCCATAAAGTAAGCCCTAAAACCATATCACTTTCACACTTACTCTTGAATGGTTTTTAATTTCCCTTGTCACTCTTGGGACCTATCCCTCTACCTGGGTTATTTTATTTCATGTCTAGGTGGCACACCTAATAGGGTGGATCAAGGCCCTCCCATACTTAAACTTGGTAACTCACATGGGGTCCTGGAATGGTGTGATGCTTGAAGGGGATACTGAAGTGAATTGTCTTACACAAATTACATCCTAAGTTGTAGCTTACTTTACATTTTTTAAGGACTAGTGTTTCTCATGAACTTTGGACAACGATGTTTTATGCTTTGGTTTCATTTTGGATGGCCCTAACATGGTTCTTTGAGGGACATCCTGGACTTGTACCCAGAATGTTGTGCCTTTATTGCAGGACCTGGGCAAGTGTGATGGAGAGTAGTGGGTCATCCAATCACTCACCACCCTTATATATTGGCTCTCACATCCTCAGAACCCTGGATGATGGACAAATGAACTTGGTTTAAGAAAATGCAGTCATTATGGCACATTGATGAGATGGAAGCCCCATAGGTTGGGTAGAGTACCCGGGGGCCTATTGACCCATGAGATAGAGGATGTTGCAACACAAATGATTCATACATCATTAAGTGATGAGGTGTAGCCCTCCTCTCCTTGGACACATCACATTGAGGCCCTTGACGTCACTCTCTTGACCTTGATGTCACCTTCTAGGGTTTGATGTTGTTAGAGTTTTATGGATGGATGGGTACTAGAGCTTATTTGGCATGACCTTGGTTGAGGAGACACCTCACTTGACATTTTATTGACCTTTAAGGCTTCCACATGGAATTTGGAGGCCTTACCTTATCCTTTGGAGGCTTGATGTCGCCCTACTAGGCCTTGATGTCTCACACATATGGGAATTTTAATGTATTTTTGCATTTATTACACATTGTAAAGGTTAAATGAGGGGTCGACCCCACTTCTAATTTTTTGTTGAAATTTTATGTGGACAAATGTGTTAGGGTGGCCTCATATAAAAATGATACCCTCACTTTGATTTTTATCATGATCTTTCACTCAGCTTTGTGGGTAACACATCTGAAATTTTCACCCTTTATGGGTAACTAGCTCTTCTCTCACACACACTTGGCTTGGAATGGTCTCTTGTGGATGGATATTTATTCAATTAGGGTTACATTCTCTTGGTTTTATGGATGAATTAAGTGTATATATTCAATTTATTTTCATGCTATTAATAGTTATAGTGAAATTGTTATTTGTTACAAGGAAACTCGTTTGGTGAAACCCTAAGAGAGGAACATAAGTGCTTCTTCCTCTCACAAGGTGATATTTGTCTAAAAATTGGTTATATGTCCTTGCTAGGTTTATAACCCTAAATCCCTAAAGTTCTATCACTTTAGTATTTTAGTCGTAGACTTTTGATCTTTGACCTAGTTGAAGCTACAAGAAAGGAGGAACAACTTCTAGGGCCCAAATGTGCTTGCACCCTATAAGTTATTCTCCTCAAGATATAAGACATAAGGCCCAAAGTTTGTTTCACCTTAGGATTTAGATCCCACCTCTTGGTTTCAAGTAGGCCAACCTTCAAGTTTAGTTTCATTTGAAAGAATCCATAACCCTTAAAGGCACTGGTCTTAAAACACTCTCATGGTGAATTGATTGATGAACTCACTCTCTCAAAACTATCAAGATTTCTACTAACTACACTAACACTAAATTTAGCAAACTCACTAAATAATTTTCTACTATTAATAAAGGTTTGATACAACCATTTGTAATCAATTTAATTTGTTGTATACACTCATACAAAGGTGGCCTAACCCACTCAAAAATTACCTCTAACAATTGGATAGTATTCTATTGGTTGCATGCTTAATTTTAATGGTCAATTGTGGCATATTTGAGCACTTGTTATTGTTTCTATTACAAATTTTCTCTTGTTTTTATAAAACTATTTTACTCATGCAATTTGTAATAACCATAGAAATCTAATTGATCTAGTGTATAAAAGAGGTGTTTATTGCATTATTTATGTGTGGGTGTGTGTGTGTGTGTGTGTGTGTGTGTGTTGTAAAGTGTTCTATTTTGGGAAGGTATCAAATAATCTAAAAACCTCTTCTTTTCCTTGACCTAGATCAATCATTTGGTGATAAATATAGGGGGCGGTAGGCTTGCCTACTATACTTTCTATTTGATCCCTTGAGGTCACCAGGGAAGCCTCCTTTGTGGTGGACCTCTTTCATCACTAAAACAAGGGAAGTCCCTACTTAGTTGACAGTGGTAGGTTATTTCATAGTTACGCAAGATTTGGGACTCTTGTGTTGGGATTTGTATAAATAAAAATCCTGCAATAACATTTTGGCACCATTTTTTAGGAGGATCGATTCATTCTCCTCAATGACATATCTTTCATAAAAAAATTCCCTAATCCCTTATCTTACAAGTTTACCTAGAAACTCCATTGAGGGTAGTTATGTCACCTTCCTTTGATGATCGAAGGGGGATCATATGGTGACACCACAGATATATTCTGAGGTGTCATCCTACTCTCAACTTTGTGATATTACATTTTTGCAAGTGATGGAATCATGGCACCATGGAATTTTCATGAAAGGTATTCATTCATTGATGTTGATAATATTCTTGGATACCCAAATTTGGTTCTCTCGAAATGGACTAGTGATTGTCCAAAACATGATGGTGATAGGTCCTTGGATATTACCTATGTTGCAAAATTTATAACATACACAATGAGATTAAAGTTGATACTTGAATATGTGTGGATATAGTTTTTTTTGGTTAACATACCAATCGAAATACGAATGTCGCTTGCAAATTGTCTTAAACCAAAAAGTGTATCTTCCCTCACACGTATCATTATGAAATTTCTTGAATATTGGGGTCCAAACTATCAAAAACTTGAAGAAACCATTCAAGAACTTGAGGTGTCCCTTCAAGAAGAGGAAGAAGATTATGTGAAGAAAAATGTCAATACTTCTCCCAAAGTTTGAAGGAAAGTGTTAAACAAGATCAGAGTTTTTACAAACAATTGGTTAATCATTGCTAAGATGTACATTTGTTGATTGACCTTTGTGATCAAAGACGAGAATAGAATGAACTCATATTTGAGAATTATGTGAAATTTTTCGAAGTCTCGGTAGAGGAAGAGCTTCCTAAGGCATATTTCCGAGTGAATACACTATGTTCCATCATACGAGAGAAGTATGACCAAACTTAGGTTTTATCCAATATATTGGAGTTAAATGTAGATGGGGAAGAATGGAGTGACCTTGAAGAAGATACAAATCTCGATGAAGTTCCCCCTCCAACGTTGAAGAATTTATTAACGAAGAACCTCCATATCTTGAGCATGACTTGGATGAAGAAGATTCAACATATCCAAGGAAAGAACCTAAGGAAAAATTCTACAAAGAGGGTCACCAATCCCTTGAAGAGGAGTAAGAGTTACTTCATTATTATATTAAAGATAATGAAGACCTTATTGAAGAATGAGAACTAGAAGAGGTGAATCATGAGGAAGATGACCAAGAAGAACATGAGTTGCTTTGTGAGTATGGAGAAAGAGAAAACTTTGATGAAGCACACCTTGTTGAAGACCTAATCCACAAAGAGGTTGCTCATGAATATGAAGTGTCGATATTTTCTCCTCCACTTGATGAAGTCATCCAAGCCTCCATTCTTCCTACACAAGAAGAAAATAATGTGTTAAGTTACACTCCTTTCGAAGTTTTTGATGTTGATGCACTTCATGAATGGGAAAGTGGAGATGTGCTAGAGGAACCCTTGGATGCATTAGACCCTTCATGTTATAAAAAAAGCGATAATGTGATTAAAACTATTGATGACTTTATACATGTTGGGAGACATAAATGGGATGTGACCTATTATGGATTTAATGGAGATCCCATTTATGATATTGAAGGTCGTTTTCAATTTTTGTCGTTATAACAACCATATGTGATTGTTATTGATTCAAGTGTTTGGAAACATGAAGATGACATGATTACAGATTTATTCCAACCATTGAAGGATGACTTACTAAAAAATTCTTATGATGATTTACGATCACATCCCAGGGGGTTTGATACATATTCTTTTGAGCACTTGGATTTAGTCTGCAAAGAATATTTTCAACCACCGTTATGCTCTAACTTTGATGAGGGTAAGGACATGATTGAACTAGAGCATCTTTTTTTTGTATGAGAGTTTCCATACTTTTCTTTTTTCACCTTGCTATTCCACTATAGATATGGTTGTGAGTTTTACTTCTGGTATTCATTTTCCTACAAGGCATAGTTGTTTTCAATCTATGGTTTTTTGCAGGGCCTTCCAGTCTCACACACAAGGCCAACAAGCCTTGGGTTGGGAGTAATTTTTTTTCTCTTGGCCTTGTTTCATCCCTTACCTTGCACTCTCTTTTACCATAGACAACCTTAGAGTTTTTATTAGTTTCCTTCTCATCCCTTCTCGATTCTTGGGTGGTGGATTTGTAGTTGAGGGAGAGAATATGCCTTTGTCTTATTCTTTTAGCCTTGTTTGTTGGGCCCTCCATTTTGAAGAACTAGTTTTGCATATGCATAAAGGTTTTGTGGAACAATAGAGCACAACAACAAGGACTCCATGTGGAAAAAATCTAACTACTAGAGCACCAGCAAGGAAAAAGAGTGATGTGCCAATTGGAGGAAGAAGAGAGAAATCCTAGAAGCTTCGAGCGCATGCCAGAAGGACGCAGAATCAAGAAAGCGTAACAACATAATCAATAAATAGCCAAGGGAATAATATAACTTGGGGAAATTATAACAAGAATGGGTTCCTTTTTTTGGTTGATGGGTTGGTTGTTGTTTTTGTTGGGACCTTTAGAATTATCATCCGTTTTTGTTGTATTTTTCTATTTATATTCATATGTTATACTAGTTTACAAGAAACTATTTTGGCTAGAATCTCTCTGTCAAGTAAATCTAATTATGTCTCCATTATGTAAGTTGTGATATGAACGATATGCTCTATGTTCACTAGTATGAGATATTATAATAAAGAAAGGTGTATTCAGGTATACACAATTTTGTTGTGTTATGGATGATTGATTGATATACTTTCATGTAACCTATCCTGTGTTGTGTATTTACTAATTGAGTTATTGTTTTAATAACTTATATAATGCATGTGTTCACTTTAATGTCGCGGAACACAAATTGTTCACTGTCTTTATCGATCTAAGGATCCCTATGCTATGGTCTCTTTACACCTGAGTATGGATCTGTTCCATAATGTGCTAGATTTGATTATGTGTCCTCTGTAATTCACTTTATCACACAAAGTATCGGTTGTGCTTCGGGTGATACATCCTTCCCTTGCGAAAGGTTGAATATGCCAGCGCAACTAGACTACAACGGTACCTTTGTTGATAACCTCTGAGCACCTTGGTCTCCAAACTTGAGCCAAAAAATGGTTATGTTTTTGGTGTTATAACCCTAAATTTCTCTACACATGCATACATGGCTTTTGGCCCTCTTACTTGCATTTTTTTCCAAAGCATTGTTGAGTTTCTCTTCTTAAAATCCAATTTTTTGAAGATGTACGCGCCCTGCACCATTATTGCTCGTGTACATACACTTGTTGCACCACTACAACTCGCATACATATGCATGTTGCACCATTGCAACCTGCGTATACTTGAAAAAGTTGCAAAAAATAAAAATTTACAAGCAATTTGTTGAGATTACGGCCTATTGGGTAGTTTCCCAACTAATCAACCTACTATAGCCCATCACCCAACCAAATAACCATCCTTTTGTCATATAAAAGGAGTTTTGGGGGTCTTATTTCACATCTAGACATAAGAACAATGAAACTCTGTCTGATTTCACATCCCCTCCTTTCCCAAGTTATTGCAGCCCTTTTGTGAGAATTGCCTCAGCATTCCCCCATTAGCCCTTCTTCATCCATCAAAACCCATTCACTTCCCAAGAAGAGATCAGAAGGTTGAGAGGAGAATCCATACAAAGGTGCAATTGGATATTGGTGAAGAGGATCCCGGACCAGGTTCATGGAGCGATAGCCATCTTTTATTGTAAAGGTATAATTATTGAGTTATTAATAAAATAAGTACTTTTCCTGTCCCAAATCATGGTGTACTTAATGCTTTAATTGGTTTATGTTTTGAGATTCTAACACCTAACCCTAATTTGTATATGAAATAGGATGCGTGTAGCTTTCTGTTTGTCTATATTTTAATGAAGGTCAGCCCTGGGAGGAGACATGTAGTCAACAAAAAATTCAAGAAGGGGATCATCACCGGACGCAGAGTAGAGGTATACTTACCCAATCTCCCTCATATTTTCTTTTATTGTATAATTTTTGGTATGTTTGGGGTAGTTTAGAGAAGTAGTTGACTTTTAGATGGTTAATCGATTTGTCTACATTTTGAGCCCTGGTGTAGTCATAGGGAGGTTTTCCCGCTAGCAGAACTAGCGACCATAATGGGGAAGCCTCTAGGGTTTTTTAGGGGATTTTGGGTTGTCTAATTGGTTTTTTCTGCCTTTCAAGTTTCTATTGAGTCTTCTGAGTCTTTTAAGGGATTATGGTCACCTTCAGGTACCATACTAGTTCTCCCTGCCCTATAATACTATTTGTTTTCTTTCTTTTTTAAGGAGATACAGAGGTGTACGCGCCGTGATTTGGGTCATCCTATGTACATACACGTTCTGTTCAGTAAACAACCCACATACATACCCAGGCTGTTGAAGCAACAATAACGTATCTGGTTCAAGAAATTAAAAAAAAAAAAAGAGGCAGCCAACCTCTTTCCTGATTGAGGTTTATACTTCTCAGGGTTTCTTGATATAGTTCAGAGTCTCTGTTTTTACATCCAGAGCTTGGGTTAGATTTTAGTTTTCTTTTCTTTTTGAAATTTCTTGTGTTTACTTCCAAAAGGGTTTTAAGTGAGTCTTTGAATGATTGATTTTCCTATTTGGTTTCCTTAGTGATTCCCTATGATCCGTAGTGGGCCGAAGATCTGTTTCAGTCTTGTCTTGGTATTCTTTTTACCCCTTTTATTTTCTTTGAAAAAAGAGAAAAAAAAGATTTATTTCAGTTTTTCTCTTTGAAGCATTTTCAAAAAAAAAAAAAAAAACATTTTCAATTTGGTAAAGTAGTTGGAGTTAGTTATTTTACTAGAAAGGAAAAAGAGTTCATTTTTTAAGTTCTTTACTGATTTCTTGAAACTTAAGTAGCTTGTAGTCAAGTGAAATTTTGTTTTAGGTCTTATTTTTAAAGATCTTGAAAAACAAATTAGTTAAAGAAAAGTTGGCTACAAAGAGTTAGTTGTAAATCTTTACTTTTGACTAGAAGTAATTTTGCTTTCACGTTTCATCTTTTTCTCCTCTTTTCATCTCTCATAACATCACTAGTTTCACCGCCATATCCTTTGACTAAAACAAGCCATTAAAAGGAACACTAAATCTAAAATTAATTAGTCTTATATGTTTGTAGGGTCAACCAACTAGTTTAGGGTTAGGGCCTTGAATTAGGTTGGAGAGGAAACTCTTCAAGGCCGTTAAACAAACATTGGAGTCAGATTTAGGGAGTGTTAAAGTCCAGTGATGTGAAAGTTGTCTGGGACCCCCCTCTAACACATGGTATAAACATGAGGTCACGTGAGGAAAGGCAGCGGAGATAACCCCTCCAAAGTTGGACTAAACGTAGTGGGGAACGCATATTGAGTATCTTTCTTGGGAATACTATCACCTGCATTTTCCTACGGAGATTTGTGGACCTAAAATCCATTCGATATCCTATCTTTTCTTCTGGACCACTTTCTTTCAATACCCTCGATAGGTTTCAAACTTGTTATCTTGCTCATTGTGGTCCACCCGACTATCAATTGTACCCGCCTGGTGACTGTTTGCGATATGGAAACTTAGTTGCCTATATTCTAGGGACTTACACAGGTGACTGCAGTGGTATACTGTGGTACCTAGGGTAGACGTCGAGTCACACTTTGCAGAGTATACCCAGAGGGTGCTTCCGTGTTCGATTTTCACTTGCACCGGTAATTTTCTCTAGTGTTGGTTGGCTTAATTGTTCTTCCTACTAGATAGTGGTTTGCTTGGTTTATCTTATAGGATTTTTTCTAGTGTGTGCTTGTTTTAAACGATATTTAAAGCCTTAATGTGTCATTGATATTTTCACAAAGTGGAAGATCAAGAGTTTCGTTGGTCGTGAAGGCTTCAGGGCCTGTCGTCGGTTGTGTTAGAGCCACCACCTCCATCGTTACGATGAAGACTTGACCAACAAGGGTCATTCAAAGCGACTGGGTCATAGAAACTGTGCCTGAACTTTCTCTAAGAGGAGATTACTCAACCTCGGAGGAACCTATTGTTTCTGACCTTGGAGCGGAAGCTCTCAGGCTAGTCAACCCTCTGATCACTGACTTGTTAGCGCCAATATTAGTACAAGGTGTCCCTCTTAAGGTGATACCTGTCGAGCGCCAGTTAGTATTACAAGAATCCATGGAAGAAAATGTTGCTACTTCGTCTGGGAGTCCTCATACTCCCATTTCGGCAACTAGCACAGGGATTATGTTGCCTCCTAACCCACCTTCCCCAGTATGAACCACAGTGGTCTCGACTCCCTCTACTTTGAGTAGTGGTTTGATACCATTATCAATGACGACCACTACTCTGTTTACATAGAGTGCGACGGGCCCTCCATTTTCATACGGGATGCCCATCTTCGACTCGAACTCAGTCCTTACCTACTCCATCCTATTAGCACCAAAAGTCACCTATGGATTGCAGCAAAGGTAAGCCCAATAACCATCAGTTTATATGTCACGGTTAATGGATTTAAAGAGGTCAAATGGGGCAAACTCAAGAAAATATAGTTTTAACTTAGAAAACTGGGGCAGTATGCACAAGCAAATGAGGTCTTTATCAACTTCAACCAGTAAGTTGTAGTAAAGGTGAGTAGGAGGAATAAATTGAGGAGAAGATGTAAAGGTCTGCTCTGGACATCAGGTCTTCCAGCAGCCTAAGGAGGAAAAAATCTGAAAACAAGATCTTCTTGAATTCAAAGTTTTACGAAACTGAAAACACTATAAATGCACTGCAATCAAACATTCATTACAACACAGTCACCACAATTCATGTGAATCCTTCGATCATGAAAATTCAGTATCAGACGCAGATAAGATGGAAATAGAAGTTGGATTTCATTAAACAAGAAATCTCATCTCAAGTTACATAACCAAAGAACAAGATCTTCATTAAAACATTACAATACGGGAGCTTAGCTCAACTATCGACCATAACAAAATATCAAAACTAAGTATATATACTTAAAATTGTTGCAACTACCAGGAGTTTGATCGGACCCCTGCATTCAAAGCTTTCGATTGGTGCCCGCCCTGTCAGAATGTGCAGGAATTATTATGTCATACGCGAGATCAGATCAGCATGGGTGTTGCAGGAAAATCTGCTCACAGGAGTACCACGGATTGACAGTTCAGTCCCCACATCCAGACCTTCCATACCTTCCATTTATGGAGTGAGCGGAGGTTTCAACCACCACTCCTTTTTTCATTAACTTCCTTCATCGGGATTAGGATGGGACTTAACGTTCATGGATCTACCATGCGCTGCTAGAGGCCCTTCGAGTCAACCTGACACCTTGAAACCATGAAAATCTCGGTCTTTAACTCACACGGGCATCTTCGACTTCTGGTGCAGGTCTCATGAAATTCACACTCTTTCCTTCGCGCTCCCAAAGCTCCTGGTGCAAGTGTCTCCTTCACCACATTTTTCCTACATGCAACCTTGGGCCATGACCATGGGCCCAAATCCTTGGCGCATCATGATTTCATGCGTTGGGGACCTTCACATCACTTGACTTCAAACTCCCGATACTCGATATTGCGAAATCAACTGACTTGGGTGGATGGCTAGATTTACTTTTCATCCGATGACTGCGATTTCTTCCTCATAACTCCACCTTGGCCGACTCTATTCTATGGGTGCCAACCTTTCCTCCTAGGCCTGTTTTCCATATGAGCTCAGGTTGTGACCATGGGCCCAACTCCTGGGCACATCGCAATTTCGCGTTTTGAGGGTTTTCACATTGCATGAATACACTCTCCCGATACCTGATATTGCAAAATTTCCCTTCTTCAGATCGACTATCGGATATTCTATGCATCCAACGGCCACAATTGCTCCCAAAACTCCCAAAATTCACTTCCGGGAACCATCAGATTGACTGTCACCTGTCCCTATAAGATCCGCGGTACAGATCGTATCGGGGTTTCTCTTCTCGGGAATTTGAAAGGAAACTTACCTCCCTTCTCTCGATTTTTGAAATCACGAAATACAGCCTAGCGATCACCAGCTCCTCTCCTTAACCTTCAAACATGCGACCCTGATTATGACCAAGCGCTTATCCAAAAGGTGTGTATCGGGATTTTGCGTCTCGGGAAGTTGAAGGAATACTCACCTCCCTTCTCTCGATTTCTGATTTCACGCTTGCCTCAGATCGACGGTCCACAATTCCCCATGATCCAACGATTCAGATCATGTCAGGATTTTGCGTCTCAGGAAGTTGAAGGAATAATCACCTCCCTACTCCCGAAACCCAAACTTGCGAGTTCCTCGGGACCAAATATACGGTCCAGATCCCTTCTTTGATCAACGATTGTGATCATTTCACTAGTTTGCACTTCACGAGTCCTTACAACTCTACCCCTGGACTTTTCTGACTCACAAAACCACGAAATCACTGATCTTGCGCCACATGCCCTTTTGAATTGAACAGTCTAGATGATTTCGGGTGTGTGGACCTTTGACTGACATTAAACTTCACACAACTTTATGATCTTGATTGCCTAAGGACCTCAAATATGAACTTCGAATGGAGTCTCCTCCGCCGAAAAATGAACTTACTCGCTCACTTGATTTGAGTCCATATTAGGTTGCTTTAAGTGTTGCGCTTTGTGCTCATGGTTGTGGCTTGTGGCCCTTGATAATTTTATGTGATTACTTTTGACCAAGAGGTCGAAAACACATCCTTCAACTGGATTTTGAGGGTGTGTGGGTTGTTCAGACCTCAAACATTTTCATTCTTCCCGTGGAAATCATGGGCATAATGCCACATGATTTACACCACAATGCTCATGAGGGTAAACCTTAATTATTGCTTGAGTCCTATGAAGTAGGCTGCAAATTTGTGTGTTAACATATAGGCTCCATGGGGGATAGAAACCTCCTTGTGAGGCTCTAAGAAATCCTTTTGCAATTTCAGTGCCTTAGTTGTTGGGTTATGGAGTCTGGCTCAAAACATTTCCCTGAAGTCCGACATGTACACTATTTTACTTATAAAAGGAAAACAAATGCACATGCTCCAGAAGGAGCTTATTTATGTACAAAGCCTAGGCTAACTGACTTTACAATGGGTTAGTTGAAGGAAAAATTCCACCATAACCATTCAAACTGTTTGATAATCGAATCCTTCACTTCACTGCAAGTGATCCATAAAAAACAAGGAAAGTGTGGCAGCTGACTAATTTCATCCTTATGATTACCCATACTACCTTCAAATGTTGATAAAAAGATCAATCCTGCATGCTCCAAAGAATTTGAAAAGTGTAACTTTATGTACTCATTGATAGGGTCATGAAACTGAAGGCAATGCATGATTAACTTATGAAAGGTTACCTTCACTTCTTCAAAGATGTTGACATCCTGCTTGATGTCCCTTACATGCACACTTGATTGAAAGACATCCACAAGCATTTGTGGGTCCAAAAGATGCTTACTGTGAACTATAGGTACAAGTGGAATAAGGATGGACGTAGGTGCCTGTTGATCCACTGATGGCTGTGGATTTACTTCAGGCTGTGTATAAATGGCCTCTTCATGTGCCTCAACTCAGGGTTGCTCCTAGTCAAATTTTATGTCCTCCGTGAAAAGGCCAACCTCTGCATCATCCTTATTGTCTTCATGGTGATCAAATACAAGGTAAGCTTGATTCTCATCATCACTAGGATATTCATCAAAAAGGGGTTGTCTTTAATATCTATGATCAACCTTTAAATCAGTAATTTCATCAAGAATATAACTGTTAAAAATATCTATTTCAATAACAGTAGTAATTGTTGCTCCTAGTTGTTCATACACATGAATTTCACCAAGACGGGGTTGCTCATGGATACCTACGTCGAATACAAAGATATCCACAGTCCTTCCTTCATAGGGACATCAGGTAAAAATTTCCTTACATTCAGAGTTGAGATGATACTGACTTTGAATCCTACCACAAGCTCAGAGGTTCTCCTCTACTTCCTCAACATCCATGAATAATTGTGATAAAGATGTAGATTTCCTTTCTCTCAAGAGAAGGACAAGCTCTGAATGTTGAGCCATGATATAGTACACCATGGCAACAGTCTCTATGGGTCTGATCTCTACAGGCATACTATGATAAACACTGTAAAACCTCATGTTGAAGATAGCCAAGGCTTCCTCTTCCCCTCTCCTCAAGGCATTAAAATCATCCCAGTACTGATCAAGGTACTTGTTCTTACCCCACCACTTCAAAAATACATTGCATATTTCAACCCAAGAACCAATGGAGTCAACTCCCAAACATTTAAGCCACACAACAACATCTCCAAACAACAAATTTGAGAACAATCTCATGGCAACATCATCATGAGAAATCTCAAATTGACCAACAAAGTTCTCAAAGGCCTCCACATGCCTCTCTGTTGTAACATGATCTTCCCCAGAAAAATGAGGAAGATATTTAAAGAAATCAGGAGGATAAGGATGAAGATGAAGTGGCAGCCTTAAAGGTTTAAACAAATTATTTCTTATTTTAATTTGAAAAGTAGTGGGTTGATCATGAGGATTAACGAGTTGATGGAAAGGCTCAACAAGAATAACAAAGGGTAACGAGATTTGAGAAGACTATGAATTATTTTCAACCTCCTCAGGGCTACAAGGGTGATCAATTTCAAGAGGAGATGAAATACAGATCTCACTTTTATGAATAGGCAGAGGTGAAGACACTAGATTGGTATCTTCAACACAAGAAGAGGGCATGTTGTCTTCTTCAAAGGATGGATAAATAAATGAAGGCCTATTATCATCTGAATAGACAAATTAGAGGATAATACTCTTTATATGTGAAGGGAAAAAGAAAAATGAGTTGATAAACAAGAACAATATTTCATGGATAAAGCTCATAAAATGATACCTAGTCTTCCCCTTTGGTATGGTCATCTTTCTATCAACAACATCCTCCCCAGTGGAGTCTTCGATTGTGGATTCGCCAGGTGAATGATATGCATAATGAGTGTGTCTAGTCTATGTTCACCATCAAAGACCTGATATGATCATTGTGTCCTCCCAAAGGATACCAGGTGTAGCTAGAAGCAGCCATACTGAATCAGTGGAGTTGAGACAATGGATTCACCTCAGTGGAGTAGCCAGGTGCAAGAACAATCTTCAAAGGTTATGATTTTGGATGCACCTTTAGAATCAGAAGTTCGTTGTCATTCTACCTAGGGAAAATATTCAATTCATCCCCGACAACGACACTAGAAATCTTAGCACCATAAGTCACCTCTAGATTGCGACAGAGGTAGCCTAGTACCCACCAGTTTATATGTCACGTTTAATGGATTTAAAGAGGTCAAATGGGGAAGACTCAAGAGAATATCATTTTAACTCAGAAAATCGGGGCAGTATGCATAAGAAAATGAGGTCTTGATCAACTTCAGCCAGTAAGTTGTAGTAAAGGTGAGTAGGAGGAATAAATTGAGGAGAAGATGTAAAGGTCTGCTCTGGACATCAGGTCTTCCAACATCCTAAGGAGGAAAAACTCTGAAAACAAGATCCTCTTGAATTCGAAGTTTTAGAAAACTGAAAATGCTATAACTATACTGCAATCAAACATTCATTACAACAAAGTCACCACAACTCATGTTAATCCTTCGATCATGAACATTCAGTATCAGACGCAAATAGGATGGAAATAGAAGTTGGATTTCATTAAACAAGAAATATCATATCAAGTTACATAACCAAAGAACCAGAGATTCATTAAAACATTAAAATATGAGAGCTTAGCTCAACCATTGACCATAACAAAATATCAAAACTGAGTATATATACTCAAAACTGTTGCAACTACCAGGAGCGTGATCAGACCCCTGCATTCAAAGTTTTTGGTCAGCACCCGCCCTGTCAGAATGCACGGGCATTCTTCCGTCAGACGCGAGCTCAGATCAACATGGGTGTTGCAGGAAAATCTGCTCGTAGGAGTACCACATGATGACAGTTCAGTCCCCACAGCTGGACCTTCCATACCTTCCATTTATGGAGTGAGTCGAGGTTTCAACCATCTCTCATTTTTTCATTAACTTCCTTCATCGAGATCAGGATGGGACTTAACATTCAAGGATCTTCCATGCGCTACTAGCATCCCTTCGAGTCAACCCGACACCTTGAAACCATGACGGTCTCGATATTTAACTCACACGGGGATCTTCGGCTTCTGGTGCAGGTCTTATGAAATTCACACTCTTTCCTTCGTGCTCCCAAAGCTCTTGGTGCCAGCGTCTCCTTCACCACATTTGTCTTGCATGTGTAACACCCTATTTTCCCCAGCTTGTAAATATAACTGGACTGGCCAAGAACTATGGCAAACTCATAAATATGAATATGTGATGTAAATGGACCTTGAGGAAGAGGTCAATGAATGTGAATAACATTTTGAATTTATTGCAGGACTGTTGAGAGGGGATGTGTAGAAAAAGAGACCATGATGGTGGTGGAAGGCACCTAGAAAGGTGGCGTTAACTTCCACCAAGAATTAACACCGTATTTGGACTCCACTGGCTCGGAGAACCAAAAGCGGCTCGCTGGCCCCAAAATTAATGTCTCGCAGGCTGGTAGGCAGATGGATTAATGAGGGATGGGATGGTGAACCACCCATCCGTAGAGACGTCAGGCCTGATCAGAAGCGAGGGGAATCGTGCCACACGCAACCTCGCAAGAGGATAAGGCACGAGGTAGAAGCGATTTGGAACCTTGCAAGAGGATAAGGCGTGAGGTAGAAGCGATTTGGAGGGGGGGCAGACGCGAGGGGAACTCTGGAATTATGTAGAGTGAGTGATAGCAGAGAGGAAGGATTGCAACCTTCGCTCTTGGTCACTGGCAGACAGAGAGAAGCGGTCTCACAACATCGTGGTCTCAGCTCGGGGGTGGCTAGTGGTAAATCCGTTGGGATTCACTACGCCTACGGTTGGGTGGAAACGAGCACCCCTCTCAGCAGTTGCACTCACTCCTGGTGTTATTTCTGATAAGTGTTTTACGTATTGCATATTGAAATTCATATGTTGACGTATATACTCATAAACTATGAAATTATGAATGATTGCAGTAAAGAATGTTTGTGCAGTGTTTTGGTAAGAAAGGGTAGATATATGCTTATAATAGAAAATGAATGAATTGGCTTATGATTGATAAATGAATTTAATTATGCATAAGTTGAACCAAGTTAGACTTCCGGCCCATTCTCAGGAAGTTTTTTCCCCTTACCCGTCTCTAGGAAAGCCCTAGAATAGATCTCTTCGTAGAGATTCCCCCCCCCCCTTGGAAGGGTTTACCAAGAACCTGGAAAAAGGACTTGAATGTGCAAGTCTTAATAACCCTGTACGAGGAGGAATGACCCTCTTAAAATTTCGAAGTAGCAGCGTAGGGATAAGTAACAAAACGATGGATGAGATCCTGTCGGAAGACCCATGGTCAGTCACGACCGTCAGATTGATGAAAGTAATAAGGGCGTTACATACCTTTCCCCCTTTTCTCTCTATTTTCGTGAATATCGATGAAATTGGGATCGTAGACCCCCCCAAAGGTCCATGAGAACATTTGGACCGTTGATATTTCCACATCCAGGAAGTAGTGGAAGAATGCGCATGGTGGGACAGATCTGAGCCGTCAGATCTTGAGAAGATACCCGTCAGCCGTCGGACCTGACAGAAGTTGCGCGAGGGTTAAGCTCGTGAATAGAAGGAAAAATCCCGAAAGGAGTGTTGGCTCATCGAGGTATCACATATCGGGAAATCGGAAGCCTCAATGACATGAGATCAGGAATTTCCATGGGAAATTACCTGGAAATGATCTAGACCATCCATCTAAGAGAGGACACGTGTCACGCGATTGTCCATTCCGGAGATCCGAACACTAGACATCGGGATATTAGCATTCGGGAAATCGGAGTTCCTGAGGTCGTGAATGTCGGGACATCATAAGTCTCGAAAACGCAAGGAGCGATCTGAACCGTCCATCCACTTGGGACACGTGTCAGAGATCCATAGGGAGTCGAAGTCCGGCATTTCGCGAGTCCTAGGGACGAGGCATCCAGGACATCAGAAGTCTCGAAACCCTGAGAGTTAATCAGGACCGTCCATCTGGAAGGGACGCGTGGCAGCAATCGGAGCCATCAGGGAAGGTATCGACAGGAATTCATCCATCGACATTACAGCCATCGGGATATCGGGGATCGTGGTGACAAGAGGTTTGGGCATTTTGGATTTGCAAACCCCGACAAGAAGGAGGAAAGCTCCATTGTGTGGGGGCCAGCTGTCAACATGGCAGAGAATCGGGAATTGAGGGATCGACATTCCCATGGGAAAATGTTTTTCGACATTTGAAACCCTGAACCTCGAGGGAGATCAAGGACCATTGATCCAGTAGACGATCACGACCGTTGATTAAGCTAAAGGCGGATAGGAGTTTCTAGTTTCCAGCATAGCGGGGAGTCGAGATTCGAGGGATCGCGAATCCTGAGGACAATTGCACCTTGGCATTGGAAACCCCAAAGCCCCGATAGGTGATATGACTGCGTTCATATAGAGGAGGTCACGTGGACCAAGAGTCTAGCCTGGAGGGCTAACAGAAATTGGAGCCCATCGGGAATTTGAAACCCAAAACCCCGAAAGGAGGTAAGACTGTGGTCACGGGGATAGTGGTCATATGGGCCAAGAGCCTAGCCAGGGGAGCTAGTGCGTAAAGAGCGCGTCGGGATTTGAGGAATCGCGGATCCTGAGGACAAGTGCATTTTGGCACTTGAAGGTCCGAAACCCCGATAGGAGGATACAAGGCTGCGGTCTTATGAGAGTGGTCATATGGACCAGAGGGCATAGCCAGGAGGGGCTAAGGCCGGAAGAGAGCTCATCGGAGATTGGGGAATCGAGAGTATAGGAACCCTCGACATCAGAAAGGACAAAACCCCAAAAACCCCGAAATTGTTATCAGGGAAAGACCATGGTTATGTGCAGAGAGCCGGGTAGGTGAATGAAAGACCTGTGGATCGGGGATTGGCATCTTGTTGCTGCAAGCTTCGGGGATTCTCATTGTTGAGAAATCAATGAAAAAAAATTTGATTTTAGGTAGTGGGTATGTTACAAAGTGGTATCAGAGCATGGTTACAACACTCGGCCTGATTGGGCTCATGAACGAGATGCGCATAAGCTCCGTTCGAAGCACTCCTACGAGGAGTAACCCCCTAACTTAACTCTCTTGTCTAGGATTAAAAACTTGAAAAATGAGAACCCGACTGTGTGTACTTGTGAAAGAGTTATAAATTATGCACAAATTATAAAAATGTATTTAACACTTGACTAATATCTATTGGTTGCCTTTTTCACTCTAGCGGACGATCAGCCACGGGAACCTACAAGCGTAGAGTATGGTTACTCACCAAGAGGTGGGAGAAGGCTCCCACAATAGAGGTGAAGAGTCTGACGAAAGAAGGGCAATGGGAACCCCTCCAGACCTAGCCGAGACTGTGAGGAGTCTCATGGTTGAACTGCAAAGCTACAAGGCCGACAATGAAAGGATGATGAAAGAACAAGAAAAGCAAACCGAAATTATTGCATTTTTACTGCAGAGCTTATCCGACCTACAGCGACAAATGCATCATGAACCTGAGATACAGAATCATGGTCGGGTCAGTGGCCAGACTGAGAGAAGCAATTCAAGAAAAATTCACCCCAGAGGTAAAGGCCCGGTGCCAGACGATTCCACTGAGAAGGAAGCTGGCAATTCAGAAGTCTCTTCCAGAAGCAGGACCGGTTCTTATTCTCAAAGAAAAAAGAAGAAGAAAAAG
The DNA here is from genome assembly GCA_009831015.1 of Picea engelmannii. NCBI lineage: Eukaryota > Viridiplantae > Streptophyta > Pinopsida > Pinales > Pinaceae > Picea > Picea engelmannii. Next base: position 369,080 of record ML781993.1, read on the forward strand.
ACTTCCAAGAGTCATAAATTTGAGGAATTCAAAAAGGCCAAACCTCCCTCCTTCGACGGTGAAATAAATAAGGGAGAGGAAGCCGAGGCCTAGCTACTTGGACTGAAGAAATTTTTCAGAGTCCATGATTTTTCAGAGAATTTGAAGGCCCGAGTGGCCACTTTCAATCTGAATGGAAAGGCTTCCATCTGGTGGGAAGACCTTAAGAATATGAAAGGGGTCCACGAGGAGGACCTGTCTTGGAAACGGTTTGAGA
>ML781993.1:385918-402495 GCA_009831015.1 Picea engelmannii
CTGATCTACTAGAGGGTTAGAAATAAAACATAAATCAAATAACATAGATGAGATTCATGTACTTGGGACGAGAAAAGCATCTTTTTCATTAGTCTCAAAAATGAATCACTTACAATGAGTTCTGAGACCGGCCACCGTTCCTCAATCCTGATCCTGGGCTCCTCCTCTTCTTTTGTCCTCCAACTGCTGCAACATGAATTTCTCCTGAAGCTTGAGGCAAAGCTAAAGGGTTGGGACAATAATGGACTTGGCAATTTGGCAGAGTTTCTTTGCTATGATTTTTTCCTTCTTGAATAGTACCCCTACCCCTCCTTTTATAGGCTAGAAGGAGCTAGGGTTTTAGGCGAACTCTCGGCCATGCATGGCGAAGAGTTCCAGTTAACTGACAAAAAGCCTCGTGTCCCGGCAGAAACTTTCCTGATTTCTTGCTTTGTTAGGTACCCGCGGGCTATAGTGGGTTAGCCCGCGGATACCCACGTGCAGTAGAAGGTCAGCAAGTGGTCACCCGCGCCCAGTGAAAGGTTAGGGTGCGGGTCCCTTGATTTAAGTGGTTTTTTGAGGATTTGTTCAACATGGCTTTGGATAGGAAGAGGCATGAGTTGGCCTGATGCCAGGTAAACCTGTGTGGTGCATTTTTGGGTTATAACATCCCTACTCCAAAAACCTGAACTTGTGAGTTCCTCGGGACCAAATCTACGGTCCATATCCCTCCTTTGATCAATGACTGTGATAATTTCGTGAGTTTTCACTTCGCGAGTCCTTACAACTCTACCCCTGGACTTTCCCGACTCACGAAACCACAAAATCATTGATCCTACGCCACGTGCCCTTGTGAATTGAATGGTCCAAATGATTTCAGGTGCTTAGACCTATGTCTGACATTAAAATTCGTGCAACTTTATGATCCCAATCACCTGAGGACCGAAAATCTGAACTTCGAATGGAATCTCCTTTGCCAAAAACTAAACTTACTCACTCGCTTGATTTGAGTCCATATTAGGCCTCTCTAAGTGTTTCTATTTGTGCTCATGGTTGTGGTTTGTGGCCCTTGATAATTTTATGCGATAAATTTTGACCAAGGGGTCAAAAACACATCGTTCAATTGGATTTTGAGGGTGTTTGATTTTTTCAGACCTCAAACATTTTCATTCATCCTGTGGAAATCATGGGCAAAATGCCACATGATTTACCCCACAATGCTCTTGAGGGTAAACCTTAATTATTGCTTGAGTGCTATGAAGTAGGATGCAAATTCATGTGTTAACACACCCTACAGACCATGGGTCTGGGGGTAGGGAGCTCAAATGCTCCCATGCAAGGGTCTGTCAGGGGCACTTCAGTCCCCTTCAATGTTATCCCTTACGACAGGGGTCATATACCTCCTACATCCCCCTCACTTGGTGGTGCTTTCCAGCAACCCATCAGGCCAAACAGTAACTACAACTTGTTTGGAGAAGAAAGTTTAGGACCTTCGTCTTACACTACGCCAATGGGATCCATGTCATTCTCTTTTTTTGGTGTATTTGGTAATAACGTCTTTTCTTCGGTTGTCGTCTCGACTGGGGGAAACCCCATCTTTGGGCAACAAAATCCTGTGCATGGTACTATTCTTACACAACAAGGGGCAAGTACAAGAGTTTTCTCCTCATGAGGACTTTGAAATCCTTGGCAGGGATCAGTTCCCTCGCAAGGGATGTTGGTCAGGGGAAACCCCTTCCATGGTCAATGGAAACCTGAGCATGGATCAATACCTATGACCGTCAGATCGGTTGGGGCCATCCCCTTCCAAAATCCTTGGAACACAACGCAGAGAGAAATCCCCATCCAACCCATGTCATCCAACTATGGGATTCAGCCAATGATTTCCCGGCAAACGCAATTTCCATACACTGGTCAAGGCCACGGTTTCTAATAGAACCCTGGCTAGCAACCCAATGTTTTCTGACAACCTGGTGCTAGTCAAACTCTAGGCCCCCTTTTTCCTATACATAGTACCCAACCTAAACTATGGTTCCTGGAAATGCTACATATTCCATACTTGTCAAGGTTTCTTAATGAATCGATTTTTTATGATTTGCGTTGGCCCCCCATGCCAATTAAGTTGCCCTCAGATATTCCAAAATTCAAAGGCAAGCCTGGTGAACACCCAGGTGATCACATAACAACCTTCCACTTATGGTGCTTGTCAAACTTGTTGTGAGATGACTCCATACAGTTGTGCTTGTTTCAATGCACTCTTATAGGGGGTGCCATGAAATGGTATATTGAGCTCGACCGCTCAAGGTATTCTTACTTTAACGTCGTGGCGATGTTCTTCCTTAACCATTTCCAGTTACCCGTGAGATACGATGATGGCACCGAATTGGTGACCAACTTTGAGTAGACTAATGTCGATCACATCTTTAGTCACATCTGAGAATGGTGGCATGGGAAGAGATTGATTAAGGTACAAGTCCCACTGGATTTCTTGTTGGAGTGGTTCCTGAAGTCCTTAGTACCAGTTGTATCCAAGGATGTTGCAACTTCAGGAGTGTTTTCAGAGGAGGAGGCGATAATGAGAGCACAACAGCTCGAACTGATTTAGTCTCAGTATGGCTTACTCTATCATATATTTCCAGATGCGCCACAATCCATCCTCGACAAGGCCAAACAAAATTCTAGACCACATGCTGATGGTATAGTGGGCTCAACACAAGGAAATTCCACCGATCTGTTGTGAAATAAATTGCAACAATTGTCGATACAACAGATGACGACAAGCCAGACCTCTGGTTTGGCTATTCCCCCAACCCAAATATCGGTCGTACATAGTGTGCAGTCGACGAACCTGAAGGCCAACCAGCAGCCTGAAGGAAATAAAAAACAATAGAACAAGAAGGGTAAAGGGGGGAAAAAGGATAATAACAATGCTAGTGGGGGGAAACAAAGAAGAGAAATTTGAAGTATCTGTGTAACCTTTGCATGGAGGACCATTCGACTCACCTGTGCCCTCACTTGCGAAGGCTATGAAGATATTGGCGCAGAAACAACCTATTGTGTTGACGAACCCATTTCCACATGGGAAAAACATGGCTCAAGCCTCAGCATCCTTAAGCGCAGAAGGGGGTAGTCAGGGACCCCTGCGTCTATTGGTAATACCTTGGCTACAAATGTTTACATGTTGAAAGGTGGAAATCATATAGCGACTAGGGCCCGAGATTACGGAATTTCAAAATCTGTCGAAAAGGGTAAAGAAGCCACAAACCCACCAATTTCTCTCCAGTTTGAAAAGACGATGGGAGAAACAATGACATGCATCCCCAAAGGTGTGTTCAAGAAAGATAATTTGAATGCGAGGGTTGACCAGAACTACTCCATTGTGCAAGATTTAGCACAAACCCCTTGTGCAATGTCTTCTTTGGAAGTCCTCCAAGGCTACCCTTCACAAAGAAAAGCTATGTTATCCTCCTCGGGATCTGTAGAGACTTGTAACCTGGGAGTGATCGTTCTCGATCCAACTGACTTGAAACCTTATCTTCCTTACCACATTGCGTTTCAGATAGTAGTGGCTTACAACATGAAATATTTTACTTGGAATATATTTCGTATGGTGGTTGATGAGGGTGCCTTGACTTGCTTGATGTCGTTGGCATGTTGGAAGGCCATTGGCCAACCTGTTTTGTCTCCGTCGCCTATGTTTCTTACAACATTCAACGATCATTCGTTTAGAACACATAGAATCATTCCTTCTTTCCCTATGCAGTTAGGAGGGAAGACCATGTGCATCGAAGTTGAAGTGGTCGATGCACCTCTCGACTACAACCTTTTGCTAGGAAGGATTTGGACCTATGCAATGCATGCAGTGGTTGCTATAGTTTTTCGGGTCTTGTTGTTTCCACATGAGGGTCGAATCGTGACCAGTGACCAGTTGTCCTTCTCTCGTCCTGGCCCTTCATCGGGAGCATCCATGGTCCCGATGATTGATAATCCTCAATCCAACACCATCAATATAGGGGTTGGTTTGTGTCCATAGTTCATGGGTACTTTCGATTACTCACATCCTTCTGGCGATGTCAAGTTTATATCAGCTGCCCCCGACCAGCTTAGGGCTAAAAATTTTCAGATGTCATCATTTTGAATGAATTACTTTCATGACCCGTGGACTCTTCCTTCCCCATCAACCTCAATGGAAGGGACAGAGAATTTTGGCATGGCCATGCCCTTGTCCATGGCAGAATTTACGTATAGCATTTTCCATCAAGATTCGGTCGACCCCGATCTGAATTCCGCATAGGAGTTAGATCCAATTATCGAGCCCAACTGGGCTCAAGGTTCCCTTTCCACTACATATTATTTAGACCTTGTCTTGCCCTCAAACGAGGAAATTCTCGAGGTATTGACTGGTATGGATAGACCCTGCGATGATCTCCATCATAGATCTTACTTCCTCCCGAAGTTAAGAAGAATAGAGGCAGGTGAATTTGTGTTGACTATGACTGGAGATAGGTATTGTCCTATTAATCCTTTGGCTATGCATGCAGTTTATGCCGAGGGTAATATGGCAAGTATCGCTAAAACGATCCCTATAGATATCTCCAGAACCCCTAGCGTCATAGAGAATGTTTTCGTCGAAGCGGACTGCTCCCTCGAAGAAATTCGAATTTATACAAAGTTATTTAAGGAATTTCATGACTTTTTTTCCCGGGCTTACAAGGAAATGTTAGGCATAGACCCAAGAATTGTCGAACATGAGATAATGACTTATCCTGACACCAATCCGTTCCGAAAGAAGATTCATTCGGTGAATCCTCGGAAAGTGGCAGAGATTAAGGCTGAAGTAGAGAAATTGCTTAAATTCGGTTTCATCTACCCCATACAGTTGATGGAATGGGTGTCAAATCTCGTTTCGGTTAACAAAAAACAGGGTATGATTCACATGTGCATGGACTTACATGACTTGAACAAGGCATGTCCGAAAGATAATTTTCCCACCCCATTCATCGATCATATCATCGATGAATGCACAGGTTGCGAGGTATTTTCATTCTTGGATGGTTTTTCAAGATATAACCAGATTTAGATCAAACCCGAAGACCAGCAAAAACCAACTTTTATATGTCCTTGGGGCACGTTCACTTATCGTAAGATACCTTTTGGCCTGAATAATGTTGGAGCCACTTTTCAGCGGGCCATGTCTTTTTCTTTCCACGACATTAAACATATAATCGAGGCTTATCTTGATGATCTAGCATCACACTCTCACAAGAGATCTAATCATACCACACACCCCCAACTTAACTTTGAATGATGTTGCTACTATCGGATTCACTTGAATCCTAACAAATGTAGTTTCTGCGTAACGTCGGGTCGTCTCTTAGGTTTCATTGTTTTGATAATAGGTATCATGGTTGATCCTATTAAGATTGAGGAGATAGTTCAGTTTCCTCCCTCGTGCACAATACCCCAGGTTCAGATCTTACAAGGGAAAGAAAACTTTCTTCGGCGTTTTGTTGTGAACTATGTCGATATAACTAAAGGGTTCATGTGTTTCTTGAAAAAGGGAGTCCCTTTTGTTGGGATGAATCCACTCAACCCTCTTTTGAAGCATTGAAACACACCCTTACATATGCCCCTCTGCTCCAGCCTCCCGATTATAACAAATATTTCTTGTTGTACTTGGCCACTGCAGAGTCGACCATAGGCATGGTCTTGGTTCAATAGGATGATCTGCTCGAGGAGCATGTTATTTATTACCTGAATCGAGGCTTGGTTGGGCTGGAACTCAACTATTCCCATGTTGAGAAGCTTGTTTTTGTAGCAGTGTGTGTTGTCCAGCGGTTCCGTCATTACATTCTTCTTTGAAAGACAACTGTCATTGTCGTTGTGAACCCCTTTCAATATGTGTTGACATGATGGGTCATTGGCAGAAAGATCAGTAGATGGATTGTAATCCTCCAACAATTTTACTTGGATTTTGTCTCCGCGAAATCCAAACAGTTGTTGGTCTTTGCGAAACTTATTTTAGAACTTCCAGTTGAATCTAGTGATGACACACTCGAAGAATCGCCTATAAAAGGAGATATTTTTCTGATCGGATCTTCAGACCCATGGTATGGAGATATACTAGTATATATCTAGACTTTGAAGTGCCCTTCTTCTTCTTCTCGCAATGAGCATCGACGAATTCGCAATCAGGCATAAAACTATCTCATACTCGATGACACTTTGTATCGTCGAAGTGTATATTGCATTCTTCGTTAGTGCCTTATACACGAGTAAGAAGAGCTCGTTCTGAATGACTGCCACACTGGAGCATGTGTTGGTCATTCGTCTGGGTTGGCAATAACCCAAAATATTCTACGTGTCGGTTAATTTTGGCCTACGTTAATCAAATATTGCGTTGAGTCGGTTAAGAAGTGCCACTCATTGTTCCCATGAGGGCACATCCTGCTCCCATGTGTTCCGTCATTGTTGTTGGTCCCTTCACTAAGTGGGGGATTGATTTTACTACATGTCACCCGGCTTCAGCCAACGGGAATCGTTATATCATCGTAGTGGTAGACTACTTCACAAAGTGTGTTGAGGCTATGCCAACATTTAACAATGATGGAGAAACAACGGCTCTCTTCATTTTTAACCAGATTGTAGCAAGGTTCGTCATCCCGAAGGAGATTGTCATTGACCATGGTAGTCACTTCCAAAACAAAATGATGTCTGAGTTAAAATAAAATCTTGGGTTGAGGAAAGAACATTCATCACCCTACTACCCACAAGCGAATGGTTAGGTGGAAGTTGTGAATAAGTCTCTCAAGACTATTCTTCAACGAACGATCAATTCTGCCAAGTCAAACTGGAATTTGATGTTGTACTTGGCATTATGGGCCTATCGAATGTTTGTAAAGACTTCCCTTGGTTTCTCACCTTTTCAACTCGTATACGGGCCGGAAGCAGTCTTTCCTATTGAGTGTCAATCCCATCTTTAAATTTGGTAGTGGAGTTACTGCCAAACACTTCACTTCTTGAGGAACTCTTGTTATATCTCGAGCATCTCGATGAGAAATTTCGTGATGCAACCTCAACCAATGAGGCTCATATGCAATGAGTCAAGTGTCAATATGATCGGTTTGTTCATCCTCGAATTTTATCTGAAGGCGATTTTGTCATGGTCTATGATCAAGACAAATATCCCCTAGGGGCAGGCAAGTTCAAACCCATGTGGTTCAGACCTTTCATCGTGAAAGAGGTCTTAAAGAAGGGCGCTTATCGTCTAGTTGACTTTGAGGGAAATGCCTTGGAGGAGCCTAGAAATAGGATCTACCTCAAGAAGTATTACTCTTAGGTTGGTCGCCTGGGTGACTTCTTGTACATATGTATAGTTCTTATACAATTTTTTATCTTTTTTGTTTTATGGACGTGTCGTTATTTATGTCATATTTTTCACTGTGGCAGATCTCAAGTGAATCAGAGGTGTTCTTTGGGTTCGCGGACGGCGCTAGCCGACACACTCGGAGCCTTTCTTCCGTAGCTTGGGTGATTTTCACACTTGAAGGCCAGTTGTTATCTTCTAGAGGTATCTGTCTAGGTGACGCCACAAACAATGTCATCGAGTACAGCGCAGTGACAGAGTTGCTTCATGACGCTTTGTTGCATGGAATTTCTCACCTCTGGGTCTACTTAGATGCTCAGCTGGTTGTTTCCTATTTAAACGGAGTCTATCATGTTTATGATCCTACTTTGCATCGACGTTTCCTTAGGGTACATATCTTAGAATGCTAATTTGATTACATTACATATATCCATGTTCCTAGTATATTAAATCAAATGACAGATACTCTAGCTAATCAAGTATTAGATTGGCATGTTGCACACATATAAAAAGAAGCACACACATACACATGTACATAAATTTGTAAAAATGTAATCCATAGGATGAATAAAGATGTAAATATATATATATATATATGTCAAAAATGTCATGAGTACATATGTGGGCACGAACGCCTCAAAAAATAAGGTTTGGTATACATCACGAGGCTTATGCCTTCAAACAATACACAAAGGTTCCCTCGACACATAATAGTCTGGCCTAACTAAGATCGAGGCCTATTGGCCCTACCGTAGTGAATGACGGCATTGGCCAAATGGCTGAAAAGATAGACCCAAGTCCGTGGCACCCCACTACATGAGGTTGCATGGAAGGCAAGAGATCCTCGATCTCGGACATAGGAACTGTACGAGTGAGTGTGGTGAGGTTCCACTCAACCCACCTCAAAACTCTCTCAGCCTCTCCGGTTGGAGTTCCCCCTGCGGTTGTTGGTCCATAGGCTATTGCTGGTCTCGCCTCTGGTTGAGGACGTCATCGAGTCCTCGTGAAGTCCATCAAGCGCATTGGTCCCACATATGTACATAACAGATACAAAAGTCAGTACTCTGATACATATAAAAATGATATATATTAAATCAATTAAAAAAAATATAAAACTTTAAAACACTTGTTACCCAACTCTCCTCTCTCCTCTCTGGGAGGTACGGGCATGTAGGGATCCCTGGAGAATTTGATTCCAACATAGGGGTATTCCTCTATCATCGTAATCTGTCATTCCCACCAATCAAAGAATTTTTCATCAAAGGCCTCTACGGTCCTCCCTCCCCCCTGTCATGGCAATAGTGTTGCCCATCTACATACTGTCGGGAAGGAGGCCACATGACCCCGTACAGTCTCTCTCAGACTCATACCAGGAACTCTTGAAGAAGAAGAACGAGGTAAGGATAGTGCCAAACCCAAATTTCTTGTTTCTATGCTCTAGACACTCTATCAACTGTCTCTTCATGCATGTGAGCATGGTCGTACTCCAGTCATATATATGTGCCTCCTGGCACTGAATAGCACAATGCATGTGCGCCCAGGAAGCCTGGTGAAGGGTCGTGGATCTAGTAATCCACCCAATAAGTAGTAATATCACCCTCAGTTTCAAACTGGTGATCTTGTGAATGGGCACTTGAGAACCTACCTTCTCAGTGTCGACCTCATAGTACATCCTGATGTAGTCCTCAATGTTGAGAAGCCTGAGGGGAAAGGTGCGCAGATTGACTGGTTCACCTCTTCTCAAGAGGCCAGTCAAGAAATATATATCCTCAGTCATTGGATTCAACGAATTCCCCTCTAGCATGAATGCCTCTACATCCGGATGCCAGTATTCAACCAGGGTATTCAACAGCCTGGGTTGTGCCCTCATAAATGGACACCGAAAGAACTTCCACAACCCACATTGTTTCAATGCGGCAATGGAATTAGGGTCCTCATTGACCAATATATCGATGTCCTCATATTCCCTTTCCCTCTAATGGACATACATCTTGTTCCATGGCAGTTCAAAAGGGAGTTATCTATTGCACTTTAATTTTTTCAAGCCTTTTGAGGCTGTACGCGGGTTGTTTTGGTCACAATCGTGTATGCACATTGGCAAACTGTTTTCTTCCTGTGTACATATGAGGGTTGTCCTTGGATAACCCGTGTACATGTAGGGCCACCCTTTTTGGGAGAGCGCACCCCCTCAAAAACAAAAATAAATGCACAAAGAAAGAATGGAAATGCAGGAGGGATACATTTGTACTTACTTGGTTCGAGCGGAAGTTCGTTTCATCCTCTGAAGCTCCCAGAATCAACTTCTTTAGCAAAGGGATGTTTTTACTTTTGGTTAATTTTCAAAATGCAATGGTGAAAATGAGTTGTCAACTTCTATTTATAGACTTTTTTGGCCCTTTTTTCCACAATTTTGACCCCCTTCATCATTTTTTCTGGCTTTGAAATCATTTAATTTCATTCTTGAGTTTATTATTGGATGTTACGATACACTTTTTATTTTGGTTTGGTAACTTTTTGGGAGATGGGTCACTTTTAAAGGTCCTTTGGTAAAAGTCAGTTTTTCCAACTTTTTGCATATAAGTTAGGATTTCACCTCCACTGTCTGCATCTCGTTGTATTTTCCTCTTTGCCATAGGATCGTTCCCACCGAAGTGAGACACGGAACCGTCATTGCTTCTTTAGAAGTGTCGTAATTAGGTGGTAGAACCTACCTTTACATGGATGCCCTAGATAGATCCTTGTTGCATCTTGGCATCCATGTTGTTTGTAACCACTATAGGCTCGAGATTCCTTGTTAGTCATGTCATGATTACGAGATTGAGCCTCATCTGTCTCATGCACCATCACTCGGGACTCCCAAAATGAGCATGCTTTGTTTTTTTTCAAGCTCGCTTTGAAATCCAAAAGCAACATCCGACGAGACTGCATTTATGCTTTTCGATCTTGTCTGGATTAACTAAGAAAAGTAACCTCCTGGAGTCTTCTTTAAGCCCTTTTCAGACTCTCTAAAAATGAAAATATTTCCAAGCGATCTTGTTTCCCTTCATGCTCGCCAAACTCAAATATGAAGGCACGTCTGTCCGGCGGTAGTTTACCCCTTTTTTGGACCGGATGGTCAATTGTACGAATAAAGGTATACTCTAGGAGCCTCAATTCACTAGAAGAGTATTCTCAAGTGTAAGTTTAGCCCTTTTTCAGGTCTGAGGGACTAAATTTACGAAAAAGGAACATTCTCCTTGGTTTTGGTTTATCACATTTTTCGAGCCTTGGAGATTACTTACGAAAAAGGAACCCCCACAGAGTCCATAGTTAATCTCTTTTCAGACTCCCTAAAATTGAAAAGATCGTCGAGTGACCTTGTTCCTTCACACTCGTTAAAATGGTTTAGAAGAACATCTACTAGCATGATTTTACCCCTTTTTTTGGCATGTAGATTATAGAGGAAAAAGGTATGCCTCGGGAGATTCATCTCGCCGGAAGAGTTCTCCTCAGTGACTTTTATACTTTTTAGAGCTAAGGGGACTAAATTCAGAAAAAAGGTTGTGAGTCCATAGTTAATCTCTTTTCAGACATCTTAAAATTGAAAATATTTCCGAGTGATATTTTCTTTGTCACACTCGTTAAAATGGTTTTGAATAGATGTATTTTCGGTACCAATTTACCCCTTTTTCGAACCGACTAGACTATCTCCGAAAAAGGTACTCCCTGGAGTCTTCTTTTACATTTTTTCAGACTCTCTAAACATGAAAAAACTACTGAGCTTACCTTCTCTGGGCTCGTTAAAAATACATTGAAGGGGGTTTCATTGTGTCTTTATAATCGCATTTGCATCCCTGTGTGTTTGGCCTAATGTCGGCTCCATGTTGCTCTCAACTAAAACTTTGAAGCATGCCTTATACACAAGCCTTGTAGCACTTTGCCTCTGCGACCTCAAACTTTGACCTATGGAGGAATTTTCCCCGAGTGTCTGTTTCCTGCACATGTCTCCTTACTCTGAGCATTAGTGTGTTCCTTGCACCTAGAGATAGTATGCTTGCTTTTTGTTGGGCACGATATATGATCACTTTTATGACGGTTATTATACACTTTTGCCGCATGTACATATGTGTTTTTCATATTTTAAAGGGGCTTTTTGAAGAATTTTATGATAAAATGGTATGATCGACATACGGTATGTGTGATTCATGTTTAATGATTGTATTACATATAATTAATCATGTTTTATGATTACCAATATCTAATTCATGTTTTTCTGGTGTTATAGGGAAAAACCGCACCATGTTTTTTCTTCCGTCACTTGATCCGACACTCCTTCTAGTACTCGTTCCGGCACTTGATCCAACACTCTGTCTAGCACTGCGTATTGCACAAAAACATAGAGTGACTTGGCAGTTATGGTATTGGCGGCCAGTGATGGGAAAATCAGGCATGTGGATTTTGTTCATGCTTTCCCCCTCCAGCTACTGAGCTCCCGACAACTCAGTTTCAGTTGCTCAAGAGAGTGATTATTGGCTCGCTTTGTTTTATTAGTTAGAGCATCATTTATTGTAATTTGCTGAAATTAGAAGTGGTTCGACCCTCCTGTGGTTCGACCCTCCTATGGTCGACCACTTGGTCTGTAAACATTATAAATACCACTGAGGTGGTCAGATGATTGTTAAGTAGCATAAGCATTAGAATTGTCAGTGTGGTAGATAGAAAAACGATTTTACTTTGTTTTGAGTTTTTACATTGTCAAAACTGTGTTTTTCAGTTTTTATGGTGAATTCGACCTGCTGAGTTCGTGGTGTTCTTTTAGAGAGTGACCAAGACTTGTTGGGGGGCCCACCAACAGTCTGGTAACTGTCTTTTTGTTTGTTTATGCATTTCATAATTTAATTGTTTTCTTTATTTTATGTACATGCATATTTTTATTATGTTAACTAGTTTGTTGTAGTTTAATTGTTGTGATTCTCTTTTGCAGGTTAGAATGATGAGATGTGTTAGCATGCATTGATCTTGTAGATTAGGAATAGACTTGCAAGTCTCTATACTAACCCCATGTGCATTTATATGTTATATCATGCTTTGATTTATGATTTTGTAGTCAAGTTTAAAACAGATTTTTAATTAGAATAGAACAGAGTTCTGATTTGGGTTTTCTTTGACAGGGATTTGATTGATGGATAAAATTAATTCCAGTTTTTAATTATAGCTTGCTTATTTCAGTTTTATATATATCTCATTTAATTAGTTGTTGGTTAATGTAGATTGTTAGTTTACTTTTCAATATCATAGTTTAATTTCTGTTTTTAATCATTTCCTTATTGCAGTTTGAATTGTTAGAATAGACATAGCATAGTTTCATTTTACGTAATTTCCTTTCCTAGAATTAAATTGCAATTATATTTATTAGTTAATGATTAAGTTTAAGTATGAATTTTGCTTATGTAGAATAGAAGTATAATGATGATCTCGTTATGTTGTTGATGGTTTATACATGAATATGCAGGGTATCTAACATTGCTTTTTCATGGCTAAACTCTCATTGGATTGTTTAATCCATACCTTTCACTTTGCCATTGAGATTAGTGTTGAGCTTATACCATTGGAATTGTCCTTTGTTGTCAAGTTCCATCGAGATATCATCTGACACCGAAGACATTCACACAACCACCAACATTATATTTGAATTTTCATAGGTTAAAAGATAGTTTCTTGCTTTTGTAGATCAGAATAGTTTTCTTGATTTCATAGATTAAAAGAAATAGTTGTCCTGCTTTCATAGATATAGTTTCTCTCTTTCATAGATTAGAATAAAGTTTTATTGTTGTTGTAGGATAGATAGAATTTTCTTTGATAGATTAGATAGTAGTTTGCCTATTATAGGTTAAGCATTAGTTGGTAGTTCTTCTTGCTTTCAATAAAATAGATTTCCTTTCATGTATTAGAAATAGTTTTTCATTGAGCATTTAGTCCAGTTGCCTCTAAGATTTCCTTGTGTGCATTAGAAATAGTTTTGCATTGAGCATTTAGTCCACTTTCCTCTTAGGCTAGATAGTTGTTCAATGAGAAGTTTTACTTTGATTACTTGCAGTAGTTAGTTGCCTTTGCTTACTTGTCTATTTGCTTTAGTAGGTTAGATAGTCGTCTTTTGCTTTAGTAGCTTAGTTAGGTGTCTTTACTTACTTGTCTATTGCTTTAGTAGGTTAGTTAGGTGTCTTTGCTTTCTTTTCTATTTGCTTTAATAGGTTAGATAGGTGTTTTTGCTTGCTTGTTTATTTATTTGCTTTCATAGGGTGGTTGCTCATTGAATGTAGGTTAGCAAGTTAAATTAGTTTGTTTTTGTTAGTCGCTCATTATTATGCTTAGTAGTTTGCCTTTGCTTATTGTTGAACTAGTTTGCTTTGAATAGGGTTTTTGACTTGCTTTTCTTAGGACTATCCATCGATCCTTGGCCCAAAAGTACTTAGGTTACCTAGTTTCAATTTGCTTATTAGGGTTTGCTCGTTAGATATCTTTGCTTAAGTAGATTAGCCTTATATAGCTACCTTCATTAGTTATACTATACTCCTACCAGCCCTTCTACCTTTGGCATATATTTTTCTACAACTCTAAGTTTACTTACCCCGAGTTGACAATTTAATTAAGGGTTTTTAGTGTCTTTTTAGTGCATATAGAACACCCATCACTTGTGATACTCGTTCCTCCTTTGTAATGTAGCATTATTTTATTCTTTTTCAAGATCTTTAAAAAATTGAAAAAGACTTAAAAAAAAATAAAAAAATAAAAACCAAAAAGAGGGGACGGGAAATATATAATTTTTTTTTGGCAGCACAATGAGTCACCCTTGGACAAATCACATCCTTTTGTTTTTTCATCAAGAATTGGGATCTAATATGACCTTAGGAAGTTTTTCTTGCTACATAGATTTTTGTCCTCCTTCATTTGGTTACTCTTCCAAACACATGGAGAGTTTGTGTTGCCTCCTGCATCGTGAAATTATGTCAATGTCATGTTGCTTGAGTCTGATCATCTTTCATGATTTTTTCCAAGGGAAGTTTCACCCAACCTGAGTCGGCCTTTCTACAGTTTGTCTCTTGACCTCATGAGTCATCCATCCTGAAAGTCCGGTCAAATTTTGATTCAAAATCAACAAAGTTTTTTGCCTGATCATCAAGATCCTCTTGTCTTTTCCCGATGAGGCATCAAAGACCTCTGGGTAGTGAATTCATACACTCACATTATACTCCTACCTGATTTTTGAAGATCTTGAAGTTGTTTCTCAAGCCATGAAGACCTCATCTCCATCCATTGGGCATTATTGGCTTCTTGAAGATGGATATTATACTTGTAGATCTTTGATTTTGAGATGTAGATCCGTTGTGTATTGCTCGCGGCTACACTTTATATATTTATATGACATGGATATATAGTGTATTTGATTATAATCCATGATTTATTTCATCCCGAGCATGGGTATGCCTGCCTCAGATAGACAATTGTTATTTTTGCAGATGGCACCTCCCGAACTCTGGTTCTGGGCTCACTCAACTTTGTACATTGGTGAAGATTTTGTAATGTATTTCAGCCATCATATGCTCTTTTGACCTCACACATTAGGGGGAATTTGTTATAACCCTAAATTTCTCTACACATGCATACATGGCTTTTGGCCCTCTTACTTGCATTTTTTTCCAAAGCACTGTTGAGTTGCTCTTCTTAAAAACCATTTTTTTGAAGATGTACGCACCCTGCACCATTACTGCCCACATACATATGTTTGTTTTACCACTATAGATCATGTACATATGTGTGTTTCACCATTACAACCCACGTATACTTGCAAAAGTTGCAAAAAATAAAAAGTTGCAAGGAATTCATTGAGATTACGAGCTATTGGGTAGTTTCCCAACTAATCCACTTGCTATAGCCCATCACCCAACTGAATAACCATCCTTTTGTCATATAAAAGGAGGTGTTTGGGTCTCATTTTACATCTGGACATAAGAACAGTGAAACTCTTCCCAATTTCACATCCCCTCCTTGCCTAAGTTATTATCCCTTCTTCGTCCATCAGAACCCATTTACTTCCCAAGAAGAGATCAGAAGGTTGAGAGGAGAAGTCATACAAAGGTGCACTTGGATATTGGTGAAGAGGAGCCCAGACCAAGTTCATGGAGTGGTAGCTGGATTTGATTGTAAAGGTATAACCATTGAGTTATTAATAAAAGAAGTACTTTTCCTATCCCAAATCATGGTGTACTTAATTATTTTATTGGTTTATGTTTTGACATTCTAACACCTAACCCTAATTTGTGTATGAAATAACATGCTTGTAGTTTTCTATTTTTCTATCTTTGAATGCAGGTCAGCCCTGGGAGGAGGCATGCAGCCAACAAAATTTTCAAGCACGAGGGGATCATCACCAGACACAGAGTAGAGGTATAGTTACCCTATCTCCCTCATCTTTTATTGTATAAGTTTTGGTATGTTTGGGGTAGTTTAGAGAAGTAGTTGACTTTTAGATGGTTAATTGATCTACCTACATTCTAAACCCTGGTGTATTCATAGGGGGGGGTTTCCCACTAGAAGTTGGGACTTGAATTTTGAGTGACTTTTCAGAGGATGCAGCATCACATATTTAAATTTGACATTGAAAGATGGTGGGAAATAAGGTGGGATGATTTTGTCATTCAAGAAACTGAGTTACGACAAAAAGGTTTGAGCATTGTGAAGGATGTAGTCTTTTATTCTAAACTATCCATGGATTAGTAAAAAATCTTCTGGATCTGATTCCCAGAGGATATATTTAGTGGCTTGACTGGTTGCAAGAAGCTCCATAATTTGAACATCGTGTCAAGAAAATATTTAATTTCACAATTGACTCACTTGTTGTTATTCACAAGTTGGATCACCATATTTGTCGAGTTCTGGACTTATGGGTGAAAACTACCCTGGAAGGATACATCCTTGAATTTTCCACAGAAAGTCACCAGTCATTCTCAAAGGCAGAAGCAGTATTTTATGAGGAATCCAGAGGAAGATTATTGAGATAAATTTTGCAAGATACCAGATATAACAAATACGCAGAACATAAATAAAATGCTAGAAATGGCAGAATAACAGTAATATAACCAGCATAATCTCCACAATAACACAGAAATAATATGAGAACAACAACTGAAATAACACTTTGATTCAAAAAGAAATGTTCACAGGCCTCTTCGAGGGGGAAACCTCTAGTTGAGCA
>ML781993.1:416655-431871 GCA_009831015.1 Picea engelmannii
CTCTCGAAATTCTGCAACTTTTGAGTATAAAGTCGATCTATTTCTGAGCAGGTCACCTGGGACACCTCCTGGCACGGATTCCAATGCAGCCTCTTCCTGTCAGATCCGTACAGTGTCGAAAAGCATGCCAACTCCTCTTCTGGAGACACTTTTATGTTTGACTACTCTGATGAAGAAATAGATAGAATATTCAGAATCCTCTCGAAATTCTGCAACTTTTGAGTATAAAGTCGATCTATTTCTGAGCAAGTCGCCTAGGACACCTCCTAGCACAGATTTCAATGCAGCGTCTATCAACTCCCGCTGCCTCATTTTGTGTGCCCGACTAAATAAGCAGAGCCACTAACCAGTTCGCCAAACTTAGCGAACCTCCTCCAGATTTGACAATAACCATTAGATTTGGCGGAAATCCGGCAAACTGCTAGCTTCTAGAAGGTGACATGTGTCATGTTGATGTCAGCATCCGTATCGTTGACGTCATCAGTACAGCCTGTTCACTGTTTGACTTTTTATTGTTGTTTTCTAAAAACTTCAGAGTGTCATAACTTCTTCATACGAGCTCCGTTTGAGAAAGTAAATATATGGCCAGAATCGGGAGAACGAGCCGGACGCAATGGTGTTGGTTTCATCCAATTTTGAGAACATTGATTTTTGAGCATTTTTTGAGCCTAAGGACCGTTCTGAGACTTCTGGGTCATTCCTAGATCCTCCTTTTCTACATTTGAGTATTTTTGAGCGGTTTTGGATCCACCTTGATCACTAAGCTAGCCTTGATTGGATACTATTGGGATGAACAGACCATGACAAAGATATAGGCTCTATTGTGGGAATATGAGGATTTGTTTCCTAAAAATTTCTTAGAATTAAAAGGTATTAAGGGTGATTTAGGGGAAATGAGGATAGAATTAAAACTTGATTCAAGACCAGTCAAGCATGGACCATATCGGCTAAATCCCAAAGTTAAAGAGAAAGTGAAGAAGGATATTGATAGGATGCTCACAGTTGGGCTAATTTTCCCCGTTGATAAGGCTTAATGCATCATTCCTATTGTGATACAAACCAAGAAAGGAACATAGGATATACGAGTTTGTGTGGATTACAAAAGCCCGAACGTTGCTTGTGTGCATGACCTCTTTCCTACCCCCTTTAGTGACAAGGTACTCAATCAAGTAGTAGTAAATGAGGAATATTATTTTACAGACCGATTTTTTGGATATCGCCAAGTTCGAATTTCCGAGGACGATAAGCAGAAGACTACCTTCACTACATAATGGGTATCATTTTCCTATAATTTTATGCCTTTTGGGCTCAAGAACGCCCCAACAATGTTTTCTCGGATAGTCATTGCAATGTTCCACAATTTCATTCACAAGTTCTTGGAGGTCTACCTGGACGATTGGATTGTATACAACTTACTTAAAGAGCATGTTGGGATATTACGCTTAATGTTGGATCATTGTAGACAGTTACATATTTCCCTTAATATGCGCAAATGTATTTTATGTGTAACATTTGGGAATTTTTTAGGGCATATTTGTTTTCAGGAAGGAGTGTTAGTCGACCATACGAAAATTACAGTTATCCTTAATATGTCTCCCCCTACCTATCTCAAGCATTTGTGCATGAATCTGGGCCATAATGGATATTACCGTCGATTTATTAGGGGTTACGTGATCATAACAACATCTTTGGAACAACTTCTCAATAAATCTGAAGGGTTTCGTTGGACTCGGGACTGCAATAAAGCATTTGACCTACTAAAAGAGAAATTGAGCACTGCACCCATTCTGACTTATCCTAACTAGCAAGTTGAATTTCATGTACATATCAATGCCTCTTGCGCCCGATGGTATTCTTGCACAACCAGGGGAAGGAAACTTAGGCCATACTATATACTTTTCGAGTCGCAAACTTTCGCAAACCGAATGCAACTACACCACAACTGAAAGGGAAGGTTTGGCTATGGTGTATGCTTTAAAAAAGTTTAGGCATTATTTACTTGGAATCCATTTTATTTTTTTTACTGACCATTCTACTTTGAAGTGTTTGGTGAACAAACCAGTGTTAGAAGGTCATATTTGCATGTGGTTTCTCTTGGTATCACCAATAATCCCCAAAAGCACTACCCATCCTTGAAATGATGTTAGACGAATACTCTATTGGATGCCCTCAAAAGAATTTATCGTGTAATAATCTTGGAGATGATCTTGGGCTAATGTGGCAATGACCATGCAAGGTTTTTGGTCATGGTTGTTTCAAAGAATATGTCTATACTAGCAAACACAAATTGTCAATCCCTTTGTATGGTGGTAAATGATTTTTTTTGGGGGTTTTTTTATCTACATTACTCGTGAAAATCGTGTAAGCAACAGTATTGAATGTTGTAATGCGCAATATATAAGTTATTGGATATAAATTTCTTTAAAACCCAACAACCTATACACTATTCGTAATAACATTCAATACTGCATAACAGGATGGATATTGACCATAAACATATGCTTTCTTTTTCATCTACCAAAGCAATCTTTTTAACCCATCGATACATTTTTTTTAATGTTTGTGGGTGTGATCTATTTCTTCAAGGAAATCATTTATTTATTTATTAAATTAAACCCAACTTTCTTGAAGCTTATTTTCCAGTCTATATCCTTTAATCGTTTTCCACACCTTTTCAATTTTACTTTACATGTTTTACAGTCACACATACAGTGTTGTGTTTTCTAGGTCGAACCCAAAAAGGGATTACGCTACATTTTCTCCTAGCTCTGTTGTTTCAAGAGTTCTCATTTGAAGTTATTGTCACATTTGGAAAACTCAATGTGGGGCAAAATTACTTGTCTCGCCTAGAGTCTGAAAAAATTTGTGGACCTATAGATGACCAACTCCCAGATGCAGATATGTTTCGTATTGAGGGTATTCCTAATTATCTTTCAGATATTGACCTATTTTTTACCATGGGTACTATGACGGAAGGGTAGTTCGTGACCCATAAGAGGAACCTCGTGGTTCATGCAACATATTATCAATTGATTGCGGGCCAACTTTACAAATTGGGACTGGATAGTATCTTGCGGAACTATGTGTTAGACCATAAAAACCCTGATATTATGTGGGAATGTCACAGTGGAATTATGGGAAGACGCGTTGGTGGTAAGGAAACTGCTCAAAATATCCTACAAGCAGGACTCTAGTCGCCAACAGTGTTTAAAGATGCCAAGGAATATGCTCGGGCTTGCAATTTATATCATAGGGTGGGAAAACCATCTCGCCGCAATGACTTTCCACTACACCATGTTCACACACTACAAGTTTTTGAAAAATGGGCTATTGATTTCATAGATCTGATAAATACTATATCTCGACATTCCAAGGCCTGATATATCATTACCGCAACTGACTACTTGACTTGATGGGATGAAGCAGAAGTTGTTCATGATTTTTCTATGGCCACCGTGGCACGATTTATTTTTTAGAATGTCATTACCAGGTTTGGTTGTCCTCAGAGCTTGACTAATGACTAAGGACCTCACTTCCTCAATGAAACTATAGCGAACATGACTATGAGCATCATAAGATCAATCCCTATCACCCACAGGCTAATGGAACAATTGAAGCATTTAATAAAATCTTGGATACGAGACTGACTAAAGTTTTTTGCACAAATTGGGATGATTGGGATGAAAGAGTTTTGGCTATGTTATGGGCATATAGGACTACCAGCAAGTGATTAAACATGTACACCCCATTTCAATTGGTATATGGTTGAGAAGCGATGGTGCCAACTAAGTTTCTCACCCCAAGTCTAATCATTGTGCAAGCTACCAAGATGACCAATGATGAATCTATTGTTGCACAGGTGGAGGAACTGTTGGAACTTGAGGAAGTTAGGATATTAGTATATTTTCACCAGGCTGTGGAGAAATCCCAGAAAAGGCCTAACATGATTTCCATATAAAGCGTAAATCATTTGTGTAGGGTGATTTTGTGCTCTTATATGACAACAAGTATCATAAACATCTAGGAAAACTTCAAATGCATTGGCTTGGTCATTTTATCATTGCGGACATCTGTGAGTTTGGATCTGTCAAATTAGCGCAACTTGACGGAATTATTCGACTTGTATGGGTGAATGCCGCACGTTTGAACCCATACATGTCTACGAAATAATTACAATTTCATTATGCTCATGGTTCTGGGAGTGTGTTAGTAAGTAGGATTTCCATTTCTGCATTTGTTTTACTTTCTATCAATACATAGTGTTGTGTCATGTGTTTACGTGTCTTAGTGCTTCATTACATGGTCCAAGTCATCCATCCCGGATATTCACTTTGTGGTCGAGGAAGTCCCATTCAAAATCTCTCATACTTAATGTTGCCGAAAATTCAATTTTTTTTCCCTAGTGTCTTCATGTGGGTCGGTAAACGCTCTTGGTACCTTTTTTCCCATCAATTCATATATGCATGTCACCGTCACTTAAAGTTTAACAAATTTCCTCCACTTTTCCAAATTACTCCAACATCGCATTACCAGCTTTCAGGTTATGCATTTAGTTACCCAAATTATGTCATGGATTATGTCACGTTCGAGGGATTGACTGGGCGTTAATACCCTATCTTGTCACCCTGTAATATTCAATGCTTGGCAGTATCGGTATTTTCCGCATATCACTTATAAACATGTCTTGTCCCGATGGATTCATCTATTTTTTTACTCTTGTGCTTGATGTTGACTCAGTCATGGAGCCCCTTGAGCCCTTTGTAACCCCACTTCCAACCCTTCTCCCCATTTTGTTATTTTTTTATCATCATCGACTTGTTCCAATGGTTTGTACAGTCGGTCGAGGGGGCCTTTGAACCACTGTTCCCATAGATTTCATTGATCCATGGATCTTTTTTCAAGGAGATATACATGGAAAGTTTGAACAAACCAGGTTGGTCGACCTCAATTTTATCAATGTTGTCGAATTTCCCCAAATGGATATCATTTCTTTCATGGATTTCACTACACCGCTTGACGGAGAGTTCCAGTGGAATTTCAAGCTTGACTACATTCCCCTATAGGATTCTACTTTGTTGTGTCTATGTGACCTTTCGGTATTTGGTACTACTCGTGAAGTGGCATGCTGCACCAAATTTCTAATCAGTAGAGTGCACAACAGTTCCTTGTGGCTTGACCAGGCCTACCCAATCCATGTAGAGGACATCCACATGCTCATCGAGTTGTCCATGCAAGGATAGGATGTAACCGAACGCTTCCAAAGCTTAGGAAAGCACAATAAAAATAAGGGAGAGGTGAGCCTGTATGACAAATATGGCACATGTCGGGGAGGTTGAGGAGCACACATTTCCTCTATTAGTGATGAGTAGGTATGCATGGATTGCTATTTGATTGTGGGGAAAGTGATGCATAAATACACGAAGGGAGAGTGTACTTTGGATGCCATTGCAGTGGTGAAATTCAGTAAGAATGGAACCCCTATGGACTGGTGCAAATACCTCCTTGTTGAGTTTTTCCAGGCTTGTGGAGATGCATATGACTGATTAGGCTATTTTATTTATATATACTTTCTTGTCACATTCGCTATGTGGAAGTGGAAACCACTGCAGGGGTGAAACATTGCTCACAACGCAGATGGTCGCATCGCTAAGATCTTTGACCCGTGGAATTTTCTCCTTTCACATACCAACAAGGTCGGTCATAATATCGCCTTCACGTAATGGTATGATGAGCTCATTGTTACAACACAACAACCCCAAATTCCACAAACATTGCTCAATCGGCATACCCATAATATATGGTTCGGGATGAGTTGGGATCATTCATTTGTGCAGCATTTGGGGTTGGAACCATCTCATACGCATTCGTTACCATTTTACCTGGACGAAGTTGTGCTTGATAAAGAAGTCACCTTGTGGCTTGGGGTTGTTGTCGAAAAGAAGAGGATCAATATTTCTTATGTGATGCTCGTCACTGCACAAAGGTCCGCTCCAGCAAAGACATCGGATGTCAGACCTATCATGAGCAAGATAACTTGATCACCTACTAGTTTAGAGCAAGAGCTAGAGGAAGAGGAAGAGGAAGTGTTTCCCAATATAACACTTCAGATATTGTTTTCTTCGATTCCTGATGACACTGTGATCCTAGGTAAGCAGTTGTGATATGTCCCGACTTCTATGCTTCCTCACAAGAATGTTTGTACCAAATCCCATTCCCATTCTTTTGGTGATATTTTCATCACTGAGGATAACCCCCTCTCCTCCATCCCACCACAAATTCGCATTGCCCTACTTTCTACATATACCAACCCCCTTCTAGTGCATACTACACCACCCCGGACGCACTCTAAAATTTCGACCTCATTCACTTCCCCATCCAAAACCCCCATCATCCATATCCTTGATGACCCTCACATATAGCCCCAATATTCCACTATTGTCAAATAAATCAACCATCTAACGCACATGTCTCTAGTATCCCCGTCCCATACTCAACTGGATACAGTTGTGCCTGAGCTTGCTGCTCAACCCACCTCAACTATTGGTCCACTCCCTTCCACTTCTCCCCAGATCTCGAAACTTCAAAACCCCCACAACTTGATGCTCAGGATGGTCAATCTGCTACAACCTTAGATAGGGCCTAAAACTCATGTTCTGATGGATGAGGACCCCCCTCATAACATTTTCGATGGACATGACGATACTCAATCAGCGCAAAGCACTACTTATGTTAAGGAACAGATTGTGCCTCTGTGATTGGATCTTCAATGATGGTGAGCTATATTGAAGCTATTCTTAGAGAAGTTAGAGGTGTTGAAAACACTTCCACCAGAGGTCACCAATCGACTTGCATAGACGCTCAGAGCACACCCACTTATGTCATAGGGTGTTGGTACCCCAATTTTTTCAGAGCGCTCAATCACTAGTGGCCAGCCGCTTGCTTTGCGACCACCTTGGGATACCGTTACTATTACTAGATAATTGTCCACATGGGCTATGCTAGATATTCTTCACTTTATTTAGGCCTCAACTAATCAAATGGATCAGAGTATCAAAACAGTCAAACATGCTAATCATTCCCTCACACAATAAACATAATCCTTATGTGATACTGTCAATTTGTTGCGGGCATGTCAATTTTAGCAAGGAAATGGAAGGACCGTGTCAAACAATATGATAGCTTCCACGAGAAAGCTCTGAAAATCATACCGGATTTGGCCCTCCGTTTGAGGGAGAACAGAGCGAAGAGACAAAAATTTGACTTGGGACGAGTCAAGGATTTTGGTCGGGGCCTATTGGGCCCTCCATTTTGAAGAACCATTTTTTTGGATGCATAAAGGATTTGCAGAACAATATATCACACCAACAAGGACTCCACGTGGTGGAAAGCTAACTACCAAAGTGTCACCAAGGAAAAAGAGTGATGTGTCAGCTGGAAGAAGAAGAAGGAAAGCCTAAAAGCTTTGAGTGCATGCCAGAAGCACGCAGAATCAAGAAAGCATAACATCAAAATCAAGAAACAACCAAGGAAATAATATAACTTGGGGAAATTATAACGGGAATGGGTTGGTTGTTTTGGTGGATGGGTTGGTTGTTGTTGTTGGGAATTTCAGAATTATCATGTGCTTTCATTGTATTGTTCTTCTGATATTTAGATGTTATACTAGTTTACAAGAAACTATTTTGGCTAGAATATCTATGTCAAGTAAAGCTAATTCTAGCTCTGTTATGTAAGCTGTGATATGAACGATATACTCTATGTTCACTAGTCTGATATATTATAATAAATAAAGGAGTATGTGGGTATACAAAATTTTGTTATGTTATGGATGAATGATTGATCTACTTTCGTGTAACCCATCCTATGTTGTGTATTTACTAATTGTGTAACTGTTTTAATAACTTATGTAATGCATGTGTTCATTTTAATGTTGTGAAACACAGATTGTTCACTATCTTTGTCCATCCAAGGATCCCTATGTTATGATCTCCTTACACCTGAGTATGGATTTGTGCTACGATGCACTAGATTTGATGATGTGCCCTATGTAATTCACTTTATCACACAAAGTCTTGGTTGCACTTTGTGATCTGGGATCTTTTCATCGAAGTGACTTATTAAATAATTGTATTAAATGAGCATAAAATGAAGTGCACCATAAAGAAGGAATAAATCAATAATGAAGAGACATATGCATCAAATCGGAACACAAAAACTTGATAACGGAGTTCGTCCCTGGTGGACTACGTCTCTAGGTCCTTCTCTCAAATGGGTAGGCCTTTTTATTAACTCAACAAAAGAATTTGGAAAAATACATGAGTATACCTCATTCTGGAGTTAAGATGCAGAAGCTTCACTCAGATAATAAAACAAGCAATGCTATTGAATTTGTGGCGTCAAATTACCCAAAAATTATTGTCTCCACACCTCGATCTAAGTCTGGCACTTTCAGACCCTTGAGAAAATTCATCTCGATTTTCGTGCATGTCCTTGCAATAAATTAATGGGAAATCTCTCATTTTTCATGCCCATCCGTACCGTCGAGTGCCCTTGGTCTGACCCCCCAAGCTCTAGTAAAACTCAGATCTTAAATAAAATTGGAGAACGGATATACCAACAAGGTCGTTTGGCCTATTGGTTGGCGGATATATTTAAATTGATTTCTTGGAGGAGGGTCCGGGGTTAAGCCCGCGGACCTCCATTTTAATACAAGGCATGTATATATATATATATATATATATATATATGTTATTTTTTGTTGGGCCCATGCTAACTTTGGAGTATGGTTTGGCTTTGGCAGATCCCGCTAGATATGGTGGCGGATTGTTGTATAAACTTAGTGGACTGGGGGTTTGCGCCAGCCAACCCCTTTCCCATTTTAAATTTTGGTTGTTGGGCGTCCTTTAGCATTTTCCCGCTGTCACATGGCAACTCATGACTGGGCCACGTGGCGACCTTTCATTGGCCCACGTCACCACATTGCATGAACAGCCATGTCACCTCTGCCACATCATCCTGCCATGTCACATGCCAGGTGGTTGTATAGTTTTCCACGTGTTTGTACAGACTACCACATGGCACCTTTCCATTGGTCCATGGATTTGACCAGAAAAGTCAAAAAATGAGTGACACGTGGTAGCCTCTAGTGCTACCATGGCAGCATGTTGATGTCAGCATGACACGTTTCTCCCTCTTCATGTGCCACGTACCCTGTATGGATGATGACATCATCTGTACTGATGTTGACGTCAGTAGTACGGATGATGACTCATCCCTGCTAACTAGGCTAGGTTGACCAAAACTTTGACCGCGAATATCTTTTGATCTGTAACTCTGTTTGACTATTCATTTACGTCGTTGGAAATCTTGCAATGTGTTCTTCGTGATGATGCCAATTTCTCCGAGTTGTGAAGAATTTAAACTTTTTCCCTTTCTCTATCTATTGAGGCCATTCTGAGCTTCCTAAGTTGCTTCTGCGAATTATGAGTTATCCTTAGTCTTCTCTATATTCTTTTTGGATCATGCCTTCCCACTGAGAGATTTTTGGACCACCAAAATCTTTCATCAATCAACAGATAAGTGAGGGAAGAGTTTCCTCACCTTTTCCTTCTCAATCCACTTTGCCTTGCTTGGATGTGTTCCCTTTAAGCCCACTCGAAGATAATCAACATCACCCCTGCATGAATTCCTCTTTCTTCTGTCTAGGATGATATATTCCTTCAACTCGTCCAAGTACTCGGGAGCAAACTCATCAATTGAAAGTATTGAAACTTCCTCACCCTGATCCATGATCATGGCAGGCTCAAAAAGTTTCAAGTTTTCTACATTTACAACTGAGTAGATCTGCATATAAGGTGGAATATCTAGACGAAAAGAATTGGTACTACTTTTCTCCAAAATAGTGAAGGGTCCATATCTTATGGGTTTGAGTTTCTTTCCTTCACCCTTCAATCTCTCCTTGTTTATGTGAAGCCATAACTGGTCTCCAACCTAGAACTGATGATCAACCTTCTGTTTGTCATGTCGAGCTTTATACTGTTCTTGACTTTTCTTCAACTGTTCCTTGACTGCTTGGTGTACCTATTGGATCCTTTGAATGAACTTGTGGGCCCTGTCTTCATTTCTTTCTTCATATGAATCAACATCTCTCCCATACATCAAGTCCAAAGGGACCTTAGGAAAATACCCCAAACATGTCTCAAAAGGAGAACACTAAGTGGAGGAATGTAAGGCTCGATTGTAAGCATGGTGTACATAGGGTATATATTCATCCCATAACTTGGGATGCTTGCTTCAGTAGCCTCAAAGCAAAAGTACCATTTTTCGGTTAACAACCTCTGTCTGTTCGTCGGTCTGTGGATGGAAAGCATTGCTCCTCTTCAACTTGGTGTCCATCATTATCCACAAGCTTGTCCAAAAATCCCCAAGGAATCGAGTATCTCGATCCGAGATAATGGATGTGAGAAACCCAAAGTGAACCCAAACATTATGAAAGAAGAGATTAGCAGTCTGCTCAACAGTGATATGTTTTTTACATGGCATCAAGATACACATCTTGTTGAACCTATCCACTACAACATAAAAATAGTCATGACCCGTTTTTGACATTGGTAAACCCCCTACAAAATCCATGGAGATAATTTCCCATGGATGGGATGGAATAGGAAGTGGTGAGTATAGCCCCAATTTTCTATTAGTGGGCTTACAAGTAGAACACATCACACACCCCTTTACATATTTAATTACAATTGTTTTCATCTAAGGCCAGTAAAAAAACCTCTGCAGATGAGCCATAGTTTTACCTACCCCAAAATGCCCAGAAACAAGAGAAGTGTGAGCTTCTCGTATTGCATGGACTCGTTCACTTGTAGGAATACGAAGCTTTCCAATATGGTAGAGTAATTTTCCCTGCAGAAAATAGTTCTCTACATGTGCACCATAGGTTAGCTTCTCAAATACTTCTTTAAAATTTTCATCAATGACATATTGTTCCACATAGATATCATGAGATAAATAATCATTCTTCAAAATAATAGAAGCAACAATAGGAGGTCTAGAAAGCATATCAGCTACCTTGTTACTTGTACCCTTTTTGTATTTGATTACCAAATGAAATTGTTGAAGAAAACCCATCCACCTGCAATGTCAATATTGTTGCAGCTTGTTTTGTGCTTGGATATATTGTAAGGGATGATGATCTATATGTATGATTGTTTCCTTCCCTAACAAGTAGTTCTTCCATTTATTTACACTTTGAACTAATGCATACAACTCTTTATCATATGTAGGATAGTTAACAACAGTTTGGTTAAAATTTTCAGAGTGGTAACAGATAGGATTACGATATTGCATCAATACTACACCCATGGTGTATATGTTGGCATTTGTCTCGATCTCAAAATGTTGTTGAATATTCGACAGTGATAATATTGGTGCAGTACTGATCTTTTCCTTCAAAGTGTCGAAGGCGTTTTTTTGTTTTCCTACCCACTGAAAAGTGTTCTTCACATTGGTTAAGGCATGCAAAGGAGCTGCAATAAAAGAGAAGTTTGAAATGAATCTCCCCCACTACGGGACTGCACCTAAGAAGATTCATACTTCGGTTACACTTTTGGGCTCAGGCCAATTTATAATTACATCAATCTTGGAAGGATCATTTTTCAATTGTCCCCCTCCTACAATATGACCTAAGTACACAAGTGCAGCCTTGCCAAATTCAAATTTAGACAATTTTACATACAAATTTTCCCTTTGCAAAGTATCCAATACTTTCTTTCCATGCCTTACATGTTCATCCCAATTCCCACTTAATATAAGAATGTCATATAGATATACAATCACAAAATCATCTATAAATGGTTTGAATACATCATTCATCACACACATGAATGTTGTCAGAGAATTACAAATCCCAAACAGCATAACTAACCACTCAAACAATCCTTGTTTGGTTTTAAAGACAGTTTTCCATGCATCATGTTCTGCAACCCTAATCTGATGGTATCCACTGTGCAAATCAAACTTAGTGAAATAAACAACATTCTTTAATTGATCAAGTAAATCATATATACAAGGAAGATGGTATCGATTTTTCACCGTGATTTTATTTAAGGCTCGGTAATCAACACACATTCTCCATGTGCCATCCTTCTTTGGCACCATCACGATCAGAGAACCACAAGGAGATGAGTTGGGCCTGATGACCCCTTGATCCAATAAGCCTTGTACCTTCTTTTTTATCTATGTCATCTCTACAACTAACATCATGTACATGCTCACATTAGGAAGAGGAGAATCCTACTGAAGATGTGATTCATGTTAGATTTCCCTCTTAGGAGGTAATGTTGGCATGTTTTATAGACATTGTAGGCTTGTCATTGATGGCAAGTACAGCAGCAAAGATGGCAGCAAACGTGTAAAGGATTGTAGGGAGGTCATTGATGACAAGATCAGAGTAAGCATCGATGAAAAACAAGAACAAAGTAATCTCGAGAGTAATTAGTGCAGAGTCGATCGCAGTGCCTAAGCTCGGGAGGAGAAGCATCAGTGATCGTTCGATCCCATTTAAATTCCCGAAAGAAGGAGGACCTGTCATATCTGATTGTAGACAAGAAGAACGCGTAGAAGAGGAGGACAGATCTCAGGCGTTAGATCTGAGCATAAGTTCCAACCATTGTTGGATCAGGGAGAACCTGCACATTCATTAAAGTGCAAGGAGAAGAGGGTATACAAAATCCTGAAAGAAGGAGAACCATCCATCTATGGGCAGTACACGTGGACACAGATCAGAATTTCACTGACTGGAAAGTCAAAGGTATGAAATGCTCCAACCTTTCACCTCTCGAATTCGCGATATGTGAAATCGTGAAATAATCTCAATCGTTAGATCGAGGCCAAATATGGACCGTTGATAGGCACAACGAAGGCTCGTGGAGTTGTGAATTCTCAATAAAATATTGACCATTGATCCAAGAGGGATGCATGGCAGAAGATCAGAGCATGTCAAAGACTCCATTTCGGGATTTCGCGAATTGCGACTTGGAGAGGCAAGAAACAATACCACAGGAATGTCAAAATCGCGAAATGCGAAATCGCAAAATGATCTGAGCCGTCAGATCAAGGGTTGATTGGGATCATTGATCCCACGCCATTTCGGAGTTTCATGGATCGGTAGTTGGAAGCATCAAGAACATTCACCACAAGAATGATGAAATCGCGATTTGCGAAATCGTGAAATGATCTAAGTCATTGGTTCGAAGAGATCGTGGACCATTGATCCGACCCCCTTCGATGTATTGGCGACTAGGATTTCGGTTACCGGGAGATGGAGAAGTCAGAGACACTCGACATCAGGAGTCCCGAAATTCCGAAAAATGAAATCTCGAAAATCACTTTATGAACAAGCACTTGGTCATGGCCATGGTCATATAGAGGAAGGAGCTAGCGCAGAAAAGCTCTGTTTTGGAGTTTCGGAGATCGTGACATGGACTGGCGAGACACTTGGCCACAGGAAAGTCGAAATGATGAAATACAAAATAAAGGCAAGCTTATGAAGATCATTCAACGGTGCAGATGAAACTGAAAGAGATCGGAGGGCTATTGTTGCACGACACAGTGAACCTGCCAGAAACCAATGATGAGTTATACCAGAGGAATCGAAGACACTTCGAGGTTATTTACAAAGGAGGTGAAGAGTCTCAAGAGATCAGCTAGTAGAAAAAAGACTATTCGTGGAGGTGACTGACAAGTGGATGAGAGTTGAAGTTTGTAACTGAAGTAGAAAGTATAAGCTTGACTATGCTAGAGAAGACGAAGAGTCTCGACTGCCAGAGAGGCTGAGGAATCTCAGCATGACATCCAGTGATGTTGAACGCGTGGGAAAACTGCCAGAGAAGCTGAAGGGTTACTATGATGATCAGACAGAGCACTCAAGATGTGGAATATATTAACGTGGTGTGAACTGGCAGAGGCATGGCATACATTACATGCACAAGGTGCACAGAATCTATAAGTACACGGTACAGAGAAGTGATGGGGTGGTTGTTGCTAAGGTGAAGTAATGCATGTGTGAAGAAGTAAAGGGGTGGTGCAGCAGCTGAAACGGACAGGAAACAAAAGGTGCATTGAATGGGAATGGCACATAGAGCACAAAAGGAAGAAGAACAGAATGGGCAGCGGATGCATGCAGGAAGACAGTGAGGAATACTGAGTAGCAAAATCTTGCAGAACAGTGATGAGACTGGTAAGTTGTTATTGAACACTATATCACTATAATAGGTTTCAGTATTTCATATTCATAATCCAGGGTGGTAGGGAGGTGCTAGGGAGGACTGGTATCCTCAGAGGTTCAAGTGGGTGCTTGAACACAGGGAGTAGTAGCTTCCTTCTAGTTGGTGCTAGAGAAACCAGGGAGTAGGTGCTTCCTTCTAGTTGGTGCTAGAGAAACTAGGGATTTGGTGCTTCCTTCTAGTGGGTGATAGAGAAAACAGAGAGTTGGTGCTCTCAGCAAGTTGCAGCTTGCAAAAATAGAGGTTATAGCCTCACAATGAGTTGGTGCTCATATGTATGATAATGTAAAGAATGTAAATAATACTTATCATATAAAGAAGAAGAGGTTTTTACCTTGCATGGGTTTCCTCAGGAAATATCTGTCTCTTTGTTTTTCATATATGTGACTGATGTTGAATGTGCCATTGTTTATTTCCCTGCATTATTGTGATCATCATTGAGTGCCTTGTAAGTATTTTAAAAGAAGCATAATTGTTTAAGCACGGTAACAACTGATTCACCCCCCCTCTCAGTTGTCCAACAATTGGTATCAGACATGGCCCCTTTTATCTAAGGGTATATCCTAGAGCTTAAACATGTCAAGCCATGAAGGAAATTCAACCAATAAGGCCCCTTTGTTCAATGGAACAAACTTTTCCTTCTGGAAAGTTAGAATGAGAACCTACATAATGGCTTTAGGTGCAGATGTATGGGATGTGGTAGATATTGGTTATGTAAAGCCAGTTGTGATAGCTAATAAGTATGACAAACTAGAATTTAGCTTCAACGCTATGGGTAAGAATGATATCTTGAGTGGGCTTGCAGAAGTAGAATTCGTAAAAGTTATGCACCTAGGAACTGCCAAAGAAATGTGGGACAAACTCATTAGCAGTTATGAGGGTAATGAGAAGGTAAAGGATGCAAAGCTTCAAACCTACAAAATACAGT
>ML781993.1:447729-476631 GCA_009831015.1 Picea engelmannii
GGTAAGTGTCACTAAACAATGCTTAGTTAAATTCAAGATTGGGAATTACCATGATGAGATTCTGTGTGATGTCATTCCCATGGATGTCTATCATATATTGTTGGGTAGACCATGGCAGTATGACAGAAATGTGGTTCATGACGGAAGGATGAACACATACACTTTGGAAAAGGATGGGAGAATCCATAAATTGCTTCCTATAAAAGATAAAGAAGTGAAGCCGGAAGTGAGCAGTACCATACTTCTTATGAGTGGGAAAGAACTTCTCACGGAGATGGAAAAGAACGAAGATCCACAATTCTTTGTTGTCAGGAAGCCAAGAATTGTTCTGACAAGCACAAGGGTGGATGACTTGCCAGATGAGATTCAGGAACTGTTGGGAGAGTTCGCTGATATCATCGTGGATGAACTACCTCATTCGTTGCCACCGATGAGGAGTGTGAGTCACCATATAGACCTCATACCTGGAGCAAGTTTTTCGAATAAAGCGGTGTACAGATTGACGCCTCAGGAGAATGAGGAAGTCAAAAGGCAGGTACAAGATCTGTTGGATAAAGGACTGGTTAGGGAGAGCCTAAGTCCATGTGTCGTTCCAACGGTACTGAGTCCGAAGAAGGATGGAGGCTGGAGGATGTGTACAGACTCCAGAGCGATAAACAAAATCACCATCAGGTACAGATTTCCACTACCGAGAATGGATGATCTGATGGATTGCCTGAGCAGGGCAAATTACTTTTCAAAGATTGATCTCAAGAGCGGATATCACCAGATTCGCATGAGAGAGGGTGATGAATCGAAGACAGCATTCAAAACAAACGAGGGTTTGTACGAATGGCTGGTCATGCCGTTTGGTTTGACAAACGCGTCGAGCACATTCATGAGATTGATGAATGAAGTCCTGAGGGAATTCATCGAGAAATTTGTTGTCGTATATCTGGACGACATACTGATTTTCAGCAAGACCAAGGTTGAGCATTTAAAGCATTTGGCTATTGTGATGAGAAGACTGCAGCAAGAGAAGTTGTTGATCAATTTGAAGAAATGTTTGTTTATGAAGACGGAGCTCATTTATTTGGGTTTTTTAATATCGGCGAATGAGTTGAAGATGGATCCTGAGAAGGTGGAAGTGATAAAGAATTGGCCATCACCGAGAAATGTTTTCGAGGTGAGAAGTTTCCATGGTTTGGCTAGTTTCTACAGGAAATTCATTCGGAATTTTAGTGGAATTAGTGCAGAAATGATGGACACAGTGAAGAAGCGGCACAAGAATTTTCACTGGACAACAGAGGCTGAGAGGAGCTTCAATCTGTTAAAGCGGAAGATCACAGAGCAACCAATTCTGGTGTTGCCTGATTTCCAGAAGACATTTCAAGTGAAATGTGATGCAATTGGATATGCCGTAGGAGGGGTCTTAAGTCAGGATGACAGGCCGGTGGCATATTTCAGCGAGAAACTGGACGATGCAAAGCTGAAATACTCCACATATGATAAAGAGTTTTATGCCATCATACAGGCATTGAAGAAGTGGAGGCATTACTTGATACCCAAGGAATTTGTGTTGTACAGTGACAATCATGCATTGCAGTTTGTGAGTCAACAGGATAAGTTGAACCAGAAGCATGCAAAATTTTACGTTTGTGATCAAACATATTTCAGGAACTGCTAACAAAGTGGCTGATGCTTTGAGCAGGAAATGCTTGTTGTTGCAGTAGTTCAAAGTCAAGACCTTGGGTTTTGAAAATCTGAAGGACATGTATGCAAGAGATGCAGACTTCGGGGAAGCATATGAAGCAGCTGAGAATCCAGTTCTCAGGGATTGGAGCCCATGGATAGACTATATGATCCAACAAGGATTGTTGTTTAGAGGCAATCAACTGTGCATTCCAATTTTCTCCATGAGGGAGAATTTGGTGAAGGAGAAGCATAGTGGGGGTTTAGCAAGACATTTTGGACATGAAAAAACATTCGCGAAGTTGAGCGAATCATATTTTTGGCCAAGCATGCGAGCCGATGTAAAAAGGTTTGTTGACAGGTGCCAAATTTGTCAACATTCGAAGGGCCGAAAGCAGAACACGGGTTTTTATCAGCCATTGCCCATACCCGAGAGACCATGGGAGGAAATAAGTATGGATTTTGTGTTAGGATTGCCGAGAATGCAAAGAGGGGTTGATTCAATCTTTGTGGTGGTGGACAGGTTCTCGAAGATGGCACATTTTATTCCGTGTCAAAAGACCAGCGATGCGACCCACATCGCAAACTTGTTTTTCAAAGAGGTTGTTAGACTCCACGGATTGCCGAGAAGCATCGTCTCGGACAGGGATACCAAATTCATAGGTCATTTTTGGAGGATGCTATGGAAAAAGTTGGGGACTAATTTGGCATTTAGCTCAGCTTACCATCCGCAGATGTATGGGCAGACAGAGGTGGTTAACAGGAGTCTGGGGGATTTATTGAGGAGCTTGGTGATAGAGCACCATAGCAGTTGGGACCAGGTATTACCACAGGCAAAATTTGCGTACAACGACTCGGTGAATCGGAGTACAGGAAAAATCCCATTTCAGATTTTGTATGGGGCACAGCCAAGGGGAGTTTCTGAGCTCAGGGAGTCAGAACAGGATGGAACTAGCAGTGCTAGCGCTGAAAAGTTCATTGAGGCGATGCAGGAACTACACAGTCAGGTGAAGCAGCGATTACAAGAATCAAATCAGGAGTATAAGCGCAGAGCTGATCAGCAGAAGAGACAGCTTCAGTTTGAAGTTGGTGATTTAGTTCTGGCACACCTGAGGAAGGAAAGGTTCCCAAGGGGAACATATAATAAACTTAAGATGAAGAATATTGGGCCATGCAGAGTCCTGAAGAAATTTGGGGAGAATGCATATGAAATTGAGTTGCCAAATGGCATCGGGATATCTCTGATTTTTAATATTTCAGATTTATACCCATACAGGGCTGGAGAAGCAAAATCTGGGACTAAGGAACCAGTGATCCAGTGGCAGAAGCAGTTACCAATTGCAGAGAAGCTGCATATGGAGTGCATATTGGACAAGAGAGTAGGAAAGAAGACCAGGCGCAAGCAGTATTTTGAGTATCTGGTGAAATGGAAAAATCACCCAGTGGAGGATGCCAGCTGGGAGACTGAGGCCATAATATAGAAGCATGGACACACCGTGCAGGAGCTCATGGATAGGAGCCCATGAAAATTTTTGAGCCGAGGAGTATGATGTAGGAGCATCACTCACTCATCAAGCAAGCCAACACGTGGAGCAGGAAGAACAGTTGGACAGCGCCAGCACACATTTTGAACTATTTTGGAGGTTGTTGCACCACCCTTTAAATGAAGGCATTCATAAGGAGCGCACTATGTATATTGTAAATGGACCTTGAGCCTTTAAGCTCACGTCCTTAGGTAGCTGAGGCATTTAATAGTTTTAATGTTGTTAGATAGGAATTAATTGTAGATTTGATAGTTGTAGAATTCGAGAGGGCAAACAGAATATAGGCACCCTCCTTTGTACATTGTAACATTCTTCTGGATCATTATTCATTCAGGAGCAGGAAGAGAAAAGCAAGCAGAGAACCTGTGAAGAACACCCATGTACAGATTGAATTAATAGAAAAGAGTCTTTGATTCAACTCCATGGTTTGTGTTGTTTCTCTGTGTTGATATTATGCTCATGGATGTTTGCTTTCCTTGTATGCATTTGCTTTTGAATATGTTGTGCATGTGATTTTAGAGGTTTACTGAAGTCTGAGAGAGGAGAGAATGAGTTTCAATTGTTTCTCTGTTTGAGCCGGGAGATTCCTGCATAGAGTGCAGTCGAATTCATCCGCATAGAGTGCGTTGATGAGGCTAGACAGTTAAAACCTTATTCTCATTCGCCCAAAAGCTGATTTGGGTTAGTAGATCCATGCAGGAGAGTGCAGGTTGAATTTAAAGTCTCAGTAGCTAGTCTGAGCACAGGAAGGCAGGGACTATTGTGGCTGCGAAGTGCACAGAGTCTGGACAAGTTCAACACTTGAGAGTTGTTGGAGGTTGACTGCAAGGAGTACGTATACTTTCCCCCGAAGGAGTCAGAGAAATTAAGCTCAGGAGGGATAGTTCCCTGGTGACACTGTGAGAACAGATCGGGGAGAAGGTTTGAGCAGAAGAAGCTTTGAAGCGGAGGGATCCCTCAAGGAAGAGGAATCAATGGGCGGTCTTGCAGGGAGAAATCTGCGAAGACCCGACGAACGTCAGATCTGGGAAAAGTAGTGAGGGATTTAACCTTCAGGCGTAGGAGGAACCCAAAGCCATCGGGATTCGGCATATCGGGTTTTCTGGAGGCAAGAGTTGCGCAGTTGTCGAAATCGCGATTAGCGATTTCCCGATTCAATCGGAGCCGTCATTCGTTACAGGGACACGTGGCGCAAGATCCCTAGGAATCAGGGTTCGGCATTCGGGGTTTTCTAAAACACAAGTATTGTGACCTTTGAAATCGTGATCCCATGATTCCCGATAGTGTGGATAGAGAAGGTGACGTGGCAGGAAGTCAGTGCATGTGCTAGCGGAGTTCGGGTTTCGGGGATTCACCATGTATGTGAATCACAGCATCGTAGGTGTCGATTTCCCGATAGGGAAATTCCCGACAGGGACGGAAGCGTTGACTCTTTGGCCATCAGGGTTCAGGATTTTGATTTGCACGAGAACAGTGCCCACAAGTTTCACGATATTGCGAAACCCGATTTCCCGATTTGCAAGAGGGAGATCGCCGAAGGTATTACTGTGGGTGAAGAATTCCCGACCGAGAATTTGAAGAGCATTCACGTTCTTCGGGCCAAGGTTAGAGAAGGTCCTGGTGATCGTGACCGTTCTCCGAGGAGCGGGGAAGGTCGCGTCAGTTATTATTGAGTAACTCAATCTCGAAAAACCTTAATTTGGGCCCTCAAAATGGCCCCGGAAGTTAAAAACTGCTAAAAATACTAAATTGCCAAATTTGCCAGAAAATTGTTTTGAGCCAGTTGGAAAAGGTGGGTGGCCACTGATATCCACCTGGATCAGAACGTTCAGAGTATGATAGCTTGAATATTAAAAGGTTATAAAACATATAATATTGCACATGAAGGAGGTATGAAGTTCCTGAGATAATATATAATATTAAATATATATTTTAATTTATTTTCTTTCCCTATATATATATATATATATATATATATATATATATATATATATATATATATATAATTATGTGCGAAGTTAAAATCTCGGGCTCTGTGATTTATATGTTAATCCAGGTTAATAAACTTAACTGTATTATAGTTTAATGAATTATATTATCATATAATATAATCATATTATTGTATAAGTAATTAAATTGTAAGATAATCATTTTAAGAGTAATTTATCGTTGTTATCGGGTAGGTAAAATCAACTAAGTCAAAATGGAAAAATGATTTCGATTTTAAATTAAATAAAGGTTAATCAACACTAATCAAGATTAAGAAAATAAGATATTAAAAGTGGGATTGTGATGTAATATGGGATAATTAATCCAAAATATTATTAAGAATGACCAAGGGGGATCTGGGTTGTTGGATCCAATGAATAGTTCTTCGGCATGATCGAAGGTTTTAAAGGGTTGAGTAGAAGAGGGAGTCCAATGACAAGAGGTATGAGGATCGTTAAATTTGTTAGAGTAAGTGTATTCAGAGTGGTAGATTTGGAGTATTCAGCGGGACCACGAACGAAATACACTGATAGGGAGGAGTTCTCAGAACAAAGGTGAACCATCAATTTAGAATGGGAAAGATTTAATATCATCTGTTAATTGAGGCAGATCCCACTGGAGAGGCTAACCCGAAATTCTACAAATAGTTATCCATCGATCGAGTAGAGGGTCTGAGGAAGTTGTCACTATTAAACTGGGTTATCCCATAACTGTTAGGGAAACCTTTAGCCAATGAAGACCCTGAGACTTTAAAAGGTTATGACCTTCAATCTAGAGCTCGAATTTGGGCATAGTTATAGTCATCAAAATCTCATGACAAGCTGAAGACGTTGATGTCCTTGAGAAGAGATGTAAATTATATTTAAGGAAAAAGTGAAAATTTAATACCGCATCCCTTAAAAGGTACTTAGGGGGTTGGGTGTGTTACAAATACTGAGAAATAGAAGACAATATGGCAAATGATTGTGGAAGAAATAGACATAAAAATGAGGGAACAAAGTTGCTTCTTGGCTCATTGTGATGGAAAATTCACATAACCATTACTTGCTTGTAGCTATTTATTTTATAGGTGCATGTTGTGGTTGAGGTGGCATAATCGCTGCAACTATTTCTTGATTTTCTAGTTTGGTAATCATGATTAATGCCTTTTTCAACCACTCCTCGATATACTCCCTTAAAGGTGTTACAGTGATTTCATGCTTGGTTTTAATTTCAAATAATTGATTTTAAAATTCTCTCAGATCCATCTCCGATTGATACAACATGTCATCAACTTCATCATTCATGTTGATATACCGAACTAACCATTTTTCAACTTCTTCTTTGGAAAAGTATATTGTTTCAGTAAATTCATTTTCCCAAGCAACTTTTAATGCATCAAGTTGCCCCATTAAGGAATCTTTTGATAAAATCATGTATCCATCAATAAATTGGGACCATCAAGCTCCTTTGTAAGATCCACAAGTTTAAGAAACAAATCACTTTTTTTCATTTTTCAAAACAACAGTGTCATTAATCATGGTATCCATCAATAAATCGGGACAATCAAACTCCTTTGTAAGATCCATAAGTTTAAGAAACTTATCACTTTTTTTTTCTTTTTTTTTCAAAACATCAGTCTCATTTATCATTTGTTTCAACTCTTTAATTCTTCTTAGCCAACATGCATTGGCTTGTTTCATTTGGTAAGTTGAAGGAAGTTTTTGTTCTTTTCTGTGAGGTTCACTTAAGCTCGAGACTTTATCTGAGAATGTACTCACAACTTCTCTATAGAATCCTTCATCATTTTCTAGGTCCTTTTGCAGGAATTCCTTGAAATTTTGTATCCTTGATGAAAAGCTAAAAATACTTTGAGAAAGCTCCCAAATTTCTTGGATTATATCAATTCTCTTATGTATGGAATCACCAACATATTTTCTTATTGCTTGTAATAAGTTTGATGATCCTTTATATGTTTTGTTGCTTTCTGGGACATTCTCAAACACAAATGCAGGTTGGATTGAATTCAAAGGTTCAGGAAACAATGGTCCTGGTATCAAGGAAACTCATAACTCTTTTATACTCCTTTTCAAATCTGAATTTTATTTTTCCATATTATCAATAGATTGCTTCAAATATTCTCTAATTTCTTTGTGGAACTGTGCAATTTTTTATGGTGCAACTCCATCAAGATCAATTGAATATTTCTATTTTTCAGATGACCTTTTATTTTTAGTATTTACTTTTTCCAATAACATTTTTTTAGACTCACAATTGTAGGCTACGTGGTGCAAAATAATAGATTCCTCCTCAAATATTTCAGGTTCCTGAATAATCATGGCTTCAACGATTTCCCTAGTTTCCAGTAGTCTTTGTGCAAACCAACTAGGTTCTTCAATAAGCTCATCTATGTCCATTTCACGTGGACTCTCCTAGACTTCAGGTATGCTTAACCCTGTTGATGATGTATTCCTTTTTCTTTTGACATAAGTAAATGTAATATGAGATTTTTCAAGGATTTTTCTAGGCGGATATTTATCACCACCATCATATTACCCTCCAACTGATGCTTTTCTTGTCTCCATATCGTTGGTTCTATTTTTTGTTCTCGATGGAGTAATATTTTGGGACATTGTTGGTGAATTAGGGTTTTATCTATCACTTCCCTGCCATGTTGTATGTGACCTTCATTGGTGCTATTATTTCTTACATGTCATCTAAAACTTGGTATGTCGTGGTTTCATGGAGATATAGATCATCTCTACCACCCTCCTGAAATTGTTCAACTTTAGTGAAATATGAAGAGTACCCAATCAATTCCATGTGTGCAATGAATTTGTTATATGGGTCAAAACCCTTAACAAATTTGGCTTCTTTTAAGCCCAATTGTTCATGATGTATTTCCAATTCATCGAGGTTTTTTATGTGTTTTACAGTGAATTCCCCAATTTTCCATGGTAGGAGTATGAATTGTTTTTTCCTCTTATCATAGAAGAAATGGGCCCAAGTCTTGTACTTCCTACACACTTCCTCAGCAAAGAGTCTATTCAATACATAAAACGGGACAAGAAAAGGCTTTTCTTCACTACCAAACAACCTAATAACAGTATATTCTTCAAAAGTTTCATAAGCTCATTTCCTAGAAAAAAAATTGGCCACTTAAAGAGATAGTCTTGATGTATTATGATGAAAAATAAACTTTTAAACTTCTGAAATGAAAATGTTATGAACTGCGTAAAAATTGTATTGAGTTTTATGTCTATACAGAACCGAGTATCATGCATAAAATGGTTCCAAATTAAAATAAACATTCTTTTCCCTTGGAAAGTCTTCAAATACATGGCCATAAGTGATGGAGAAGATGAGGTAAGAAGTCATATAAAATTCTCAAGTATTTTTAAGGTTATTCAATTGGAAAGAAACTTCACTTGAAATAAGATAAACCCAATGTATAATGGATTTTTTATGCATGGCATATATAAAATTTCTTGGTACAAACATAGTATATTATACACCAATAATGTGGGTGAACAACCATGCAAATTCTATGTATGGGTACTTTAGTGAAGTTACCTCAATCCTGGAAGCACCAAGGTTACTTCTTGGGCCCTCCAAATAATTGCTTAGAAGCCTCTCCCCTCCTTTATGTTGCCTCAAAAATTCATCGGCCTCTTCATTTTTTAATCACAATGTAGGTGTAGGGAGTTGTAGCATTCTGGAGAATGTTGAAGGAGCTAGAGAAATGGGTTGATATCCTTGTAATAGAATTATTCTTTTCTCAAACTTGAACTTATATGCCCACCATTGAACAATTTCTTTGAAGTTTGTCACTTTCGGAACACAACCTACTAATGTTATTCTTGAGGTCCAAATTAAGTTCATTTTTTTTTTGGCTAGAGAAAGAGTCTTGTAGTAATTGTATTCTTTGGACCACTAAAACTCTTGATCCTCGCACCCAAGTGTGTTTAGTGTACCTCCACAATATAGCTCTATTTTCTTACTTGACATTGTTTTTATGCTTTTGTCTTTGAGAATAGGTGGCGCTACTGTCGATATTTACATCTTGCCCTATTTGTTTTTACTTAATTTCACCATGTATTGTCCTCATGATAGTTTAATCAATCATAAATCTTACTTTTAATATTGTCGGCTTACATAATAATTGAATTTATTGCAATCTTTAATGAATGTTTTGTGAAATTAATAATGACATTATGCTTACACAAGTTGCAGTTGATGTGGCGGGGACAATAAATGTGATATGAAGTGGTGTAGTGGTGGATAAAAAATGTTAAGCATGAGAGTTTAAAATGAGGAAATGGAAGTGAAAATTGTATAACATGGGACTATGGACCTACGAACACGGATATGAGAAAGGGTAAGGAGCTCTGCACCAAAACTAAAAATATGGTTAAGTTTTGGAAAAAATCATTTCGTGGATCGAATAAGTAAAAGGGTGTGTTTTAGAGAATGTGGGACTTCATACCTACGGATCTATGGACCTTCAAAAAAGGTTAGTGTATGGTAAGTAGCTCTGCATTTGTTTTTTATGAAAATTGACTAAGAGTTTAAAAAGTGAAAAAGGTACAGTTTGGGAAATGAAAAATTGAGAAGTAGATTTTGGGGAATGCAAGGTTGTGGACTTGCGAACCTGGAGACTAATTAAAATTTGACGGATGATATGTGGCTCTACATCTTCAAGAAAATTACTAAGTATGAACAAAAGGGCGAAATGTGCATTATGGAGGATGCGGAAATAACAGGTGAAAAGTGTATTCCATTGGATGTAGCTTGAGTGGTTGGGAGGAATGATTCTTACCATCCCCACCCAGGTTCAATTCCTTGTGAGTGACATGTTGTTCCCTTAAATGGGTCTATAAGATGCTCTTGTTGTTGAGCCCCCAATATTCTGAAAATACTCGGTCTCCCTATGTTGTCTCGTGGATTTCAAGGGGCTTTTTGATGGACTTAGCGAGCACCGATATCCAGTGTCGTGAACCACATGGAAAAAAAAATAGGTGCAAAGTGTAGGACATGGGACTGCACATGTGGACAGACAGACATGCATATCTAACACTTTTTCTACCACCACTCTGCATTACTTGAAAATTGGCTAAGTGTTGGACGAATTTTGATAAAAAAGAAAAAGGAAATAAAGGAAAACAAACAAAAGAAAAGATAAGGAAAAATCCTATGGGTGGTTAAATGAAAACAACAATTTGATCACGGATGTAGATCACCGGGGCGTACATAAATTAAAAAGAATTGGTGATTCATACACAAACAATGTGGATCCGACATGTAGAAATTATAAGAGCATCGATGCTCTGCATACAACAAAAAAGGCAAAACCGATGCATAATAATTATAAGCATGTTGGCTCTTTTGTATTATATATGCGCACAGGGGTAGGTTGGTTAAGAGCACAATAGTTTGTTTTGACAATAAAAAGCACCGAAAAAAAAACATTTGCTACAACCTCTGCCCACCCAATTGTTTTTAGTTATATGGAACGTCCGTTAAAACCTCCACTAAAACCTCTCCTTAAAATAGTGGAGGTTTTTTTGTTTTTTTTTCCAAATCTTGTAAAACCAAAAACCCCCACTACAATGTGTTTTCCTTATATTGAGATAATGATTATCGTTTCTTCACGATCTATTTGTTCAAGACTCTATAGTCCAATCACATCATTAGCTATGGTGTGTCCTTGTTTTAGAAGAGGACCGACACGCCATATGGTGACTTGGAAGGTCAAATGAATCCAACCTCAATCAACTCCATCTATCGATGTCTCAATTCTTCCAACTCATGCCCAAAAATTAAGTAAGGGGCCTTCATTAGTGGTTGCAACCCTAGCTCTAGCTCTATATGGTGGTCAACAATGTGCTTAGGTGGGAGCACTTTTGGAAACTCGTCTAGCATTATGTCCACAAATTCATCCAACACATTGGTGATTTCTATTGGAATAGGCATCCCCACTCCCCCCTCTTCAACTTCCCCAATAAGTGTTTCATAAACATGAAAATCATGTTTCCTTGCTACCCTCTTCATGCCCAATGTAGACATGAACTACACATTTCCACCTAGCTTCCTTGAGATTGTGTGCACAACCCAAGACTTTTATCTCACC
Organism: Picea engelmannii; assembly: GCA_009831015.1. Taxonomy (NCBI): domain Eukaryota; kingdom Viridiplantae; phylum Streptophyta; class Pinopsida; order Pinales; family Pinaceae; genus Picea; species Picea engelmannii. The sequence goes on from ML781993.1 coordinate 459,043, forward strand.
TAGTATAACCAACTTATCCATGAATGGAAAGAGAATGGAATGTGTCCTCCTAAGGAATTCTTTCCTGAGGATAATCTCAAAATCTTCCATAGGAAAAACTGTGAAATCTACACGAACTTTCCACTTGTCTAATTGAATTTGAACTAAGGAGGCAACCCTAATTGTCACCTTTGCCTTAGATTTCACTGCTTTCACCATAGCTTCGCATGAAGTAACTCTAAGTCCCAACTCATTTTCCAATTTTGTCCTTTGGAAGTTGTGTGGGGCGCTTGTGTCAACTAGCACCTAGACCATCCTCCAATTGATGATCAAATCAATGAAACAAAATATGTGGTCACTTTTCCCTTAGTTTCTATCCAAGGCACCAATCCTCCACAACCTACCCTCTGTATGATCGTCGATATTCTTGTGCGTAGTTGGTTACGTCAAATGAAAAACAATAAATGGAACAATAGTTCATGTTACCTATATTTGAAGCATCCCATTGATGGGTACCGAACAACAAATCCTCTGCAAGGTCTATGGGGGATCATTTTGTTCCAAATGCTTTTGGTCCCAAAATAGTCCACAACTCATCCTCTAGTACTGCAGATTTCAAATTCACCCCAATGAAGCGCGTTCTAAGTCACAGCGAGAGAATGAGCAAAAATGTACAAAGATTGTAAAAATACAGAGTGAAAGACTCGCTAGAATGGTGGCATCTTATCTCCGAGAAGAGATGTGATGGTTACTTGCATTCGCAAGAATATGATCATTACAATGAGGCTCCAAGGCCTTTTTAACATAAATAAAATAAAAAAACCCTAACCCTGGAAGATGAAAATCCAATAGTTTTGTGGACCCCGTTTTGGGTAGTTTGGTGTATCAACTTCCCGGGGGCGTAAATTTGTCATACGATCTTTGTTTGGGGTGCACGATAGCTTGTTGGAAAGGTCTATATGAGGACTACACATGTTTTCATCAGAATCTATATCTCTACATTCTAATTGTGGCGAGCCCTAAAAACGTTGTTTAGGGCCTCAAAACGGCCCCGAAAGTTCGGGACCCAAAAACTAGAAAAAAAAATTGCCAAGGTGGAAGATTGTTTTTCAAGCCAGTGGAATAGGTGGGTGGCCACCGATATCCACTTGGATCAACTTATCTCAACAAATTAGAATGTTCTCTACCCTTGTCCAATGCTCAATGTTGTTTGGCATCATCTAAGTCATCTGGGCACCAAATCATTTTGTCTCTTAGGTAGATCATGGTATGTCCAATCATCCAATCATTTCATACTTTGTCTCTGTCGACGAATGATAGCATCACTACCTCATATTTGTACAGTTCCCCCTCTTGATTGTGTTCTCTCTTGAAAGGCATCGTGAAGTGTTCCCAACACAATCTTGAACCAAATCCATGGAGGAGTTGAGTTATGATACCACTTGTCACTCACCTAAGATTCATGCTCGAAATAGAATGCTTTATCATCTCATAGTCATGCGACACTAACACGATGGTTTGACTAGCCCGCATATTACTATGCCTTTTCACTCAAGTCATGCCTATAACCAACCTTGAGCTACTAGGAGTCAAGTTGCACACTCCAACTCTACACGTTAAACGATCTAAGTGCATGCCCAACCATGGCCAACTTCTGCAGCAATACTTAAACATTTTCACAGTTCATGCAACTTAAAACAAGTATACAAGTACAAAAGAGAACATACAAAAAATGAAAATGGCACGGATATTATGTTTGGGCGGCACCAAGACATGCCTAACACTCATATAATAATAATGATACAATATGTTTACAAGTTACAATACATGTACAAAGGGGGAGCCACAACTCATTACAATGTTACAAAAAACCTAACCAAGTTGACTTCCTGACTTTCCTTCTGTCTCCACATGATCAACCCCCTGTCGCAAGGACAAGTCCTCTTTCTATGAATCATGGATCATTCGATCACTTCTACCAACTTAGTCGACTTCTTCTTCCTTTTTGTCTCCACTTATACTTGTTACCTTATTTTTGACATCCAATTTTGTCAATTTCAACGCAATTTAGTGTAGATTTAATTTCTCAAGCTGATGATTCTAAATCCATCTCTATTATTTCTCCCCTATCATCAACTCAACCTTTTGACTTATCAATTGTGTGCCCCCTTTATCACATCCATTGAATGTCTAATTGATGTTAAAATAAATTATAGAACTAATATTCGTTTTCCATAGCTATATATCTTTGTTAGTTTGTTGACATACAATTGGGCATTTGTCTAAGAGTTGCTATAGTAGTAATTGAAATTTTTGAAATCTGGTATATACAGCTCTGATGTGGGTCAATAAATAATTTCATTATTTGGGTTTTATTCCAATGAATGAAAATCACCTTGGAAACCTTGGCATGAATGTAACTACTAATGTTGCCATTGCCAATATATGGCTGAATGTATTCATGTTGCTTTTATCATTTGAGTTTACCATGGTTGCAGAGTTAAGATAAATACTCAATGGTCAATCCATCTTGATGAAATTCATTCATATTATTCCCTTTGATATCCCTTTTATGGAGAGCAATTTACAACAATTCACACAATCTAAAAAGGGTACCTTTGACATTGTTCACTGGTAGCTACTAACTGAGAATGATGAATAATAAGTTGAGAAAACAAAGAGTCATGTCAATTTAGAATCATGACTACTTGAAGTAAAACACTACTACAAGAAAGGATTCTATGTTAAATTGGATCTGGTTTTGTGGGCTCATATGTATTCCATAATAAATTTGCTTTTGGTGAGTGTAGTCTATTGGAAACACATAAAGTGGATGTTTTTAAACTTATTGAAGTGGATTGCCTTGATACAGCCTTGTCTTTGATTTAATTTTACAACAATAATTTGTGTTTGAACCCTGCAAAGATTGCAACAATGGATACCCAAAACCACAAGGGAATTTCTTCACTTAGCTTATATGTTTCAAACATAGTATGCAACAATCTTTTTCAATTTGACAATTTAAATCAAACCACATATTCTCCAAAACCATTACTTGTGAAACACAAATATTGATTGTTTTAAATAAAACATAAAGAAATCCCCATTCTCATGCAAATCTAAATAAGTATTCAACTAAAATGTGCATATCTAAAACTACATCTCAATATTAAATTAATGACGAGATTTATACTTTACTTATGTAACATGAATCCAAGTGTATAGATTAAAAATATGAGTCATGTTCTTAAATAATAATAATACTTATTCACAAATTAAATTCACAAGGGTTACTCGAGAATTAATTCTCGACTTGTCAAACTTGATTTGCAGGCTTAAATTCCTATTTGTGTTAGCTTTCCAATTGTAGGAAAGTCCATCGATTGATTGTTGGGAATGTGTTATATTATTTGCAAGGTTAGCTCCATGTGATTTTAGTATGCACCATGGGGGTCACAAGGGGGATAGCCTCTGAAAAAATAAAATTGGGTTGTTTTTGCTCTGTTTTTGGCTTGTTTTGTGTTTTTTGGCCAATGGTTTTTCAACCCATTGTATTCTAATCTCGATTAAAGGATTGGGGTTTTAATATAATTTGGATTAACAGGTTAGGACTTTGGATGTTTTCAAATGCCTAAATATTTTATTATGTATAGTGAAGTTAAAACAATGAAGAAGATAGAAGTGCACGTCTAAGTTTTGTTGGTTTTTCCAGTTAAGTGTTTCCAAGGTAAATTTTTGTGTATTGTGTGTATGTCAATGTTGTTCTTTCTATTTTTCTTAAAAATGTGTATGCATTATTTATATTCAAAGGTTTAAAACTTACATCGACCACCCTACCAATTCCCAATGGGTACTCTTCTTCCCCCATAACCCCTAGATGCAATGGGGTTGAATGAAAGGCATAATACTAGAAATTGAGAAGAGAATGCAACCATCAAACTTACCAGGAAGTCCCACCCCAAACACACTCTTTAATAGACCAAACTCAACAACAATTCATCAATAGAAAATTTTGTATTACGACAACCATCCAACATTAGGGAGTAAAAATTGTGTGAGCTCTCTAACTCAAGTCTTCTTTTATTGGCTTTGTGGCTCAAGCTAGTGGTCTAGTTCATGAAAAAATATGCAATTTCTTTCATTAATAATTACCTATTATCCACCCACCCATGTGTCACTCGCATGCACAAGTGAACAATTAATTCCTCTTTTAAAAATATAAAATAAGGAATATTCATCACCCACCTACTCCTCTTTCTATTTTTACTCCTAAATGTTCCCTTGATCTCCTCCTCTTTTCATGAGTGCCTAGTTACTTCTTTATTTTAATCAAATCCTCTCGTTAGTATTTCACAAGTCTGTATCTTTTCTCACTATCCATAATTTGAATTTGAATTTTTTCCTTTTTCTTCTCCTTAATTTATGGGTTCACTAATAGTTAATTTTTAAATTAATTAAAATTAATTTTCTTCTATTTCATGCACATTTCTAAATGCATTATTTTTTTAATAACTTTTAAATAAACTACCTTGTTTGTTTTTTTTATGTAATTTGCAATAACTTATATGCTCAATCAATCAATCATGCATTTATTTAACTTTCCTAATTTATATTAAATGCACATGTTATTCAAATATTTTCCCCATGTATGCATAATAATTATGATTGATACTAAAGGTGCCATGCTTCTCCATGCCCCTCAAGAACTACCTTTCAGTAAGTACCAAGGGTGTTGTGTTCATGTATTCCATTCAAGCATCTAATTTTATTTGCTAAGGAATGGTACAACGATTGAGACCAAGTTAACTCGACTCTTTTCTACCTTTTTGAGATACTAATAGTCACTGAGGAATAAGGATGACACCTTATTATGCACCCCTCAGTTAAACCTCATGAGTGACTGAAAATGTAGCCTACCCCCATGTTGAACCAAAAATGTGTTAAGTCTTTCGTAAAGTCTCTCTTGTATATTCTTCTTTCATACTTAGAAAATTTTCAAATTGTCGCAGGTTCATGGTGCACACTTTCTTCAAGTCCAAACTTGTGTAGCCTCCAAAACACACCATTGTGTTCTGTCACCTTCATTTTGCACCTATACTTAGAATTTTCAAAATACTTCAATGCGGATCTAAGTCATTTGTATGATTCACTTGTCTATGATCGTGACCTCCCCATCTGACTGATTTCCTATACTTAGTCGTATTCCTTACCACATCATGTGGGTTGTTATGATTTTTCATCCTCATACCCTTCACCCCCGCAAACCTATGGTGCCACAAATTTCCTTTCATGTTCATAACTTAGTAACCACCAACCCGCCATACTCCATTACCTCTGCGATGTCTTATACTTAGTCAATTTTTTGAAATTTCACCACGATAACTTTATGATTCTTCTATACATACCCTCGATCCTCTTTGTCTGACCAATTCCTGGTGCTTATTCATTTTTTCAAGATGCCACCATGGTTCCATGGGTTCGCACTCATTTCATTGTTTCTCAACATACTCTTGATTCTTTGCCACCCCACGATAATCCAAGTCCTATATTGTCACTCTCCTCAGTGTAAATTTAATTCAAATCTCACATAAACATCAAATGAGTTAAGTATTAAAAGGTCGTTATTAATGGTGATATTGTCGAGACAATTCTTCATCAATTCAAAATTTAATTCATATTAATCATCCTTTGAAAGAACATCCTCAAAGCTTATTATGGTCAAAAAAACATCTTTGGTAATAACATTCTAAAAGGACTGTACATTAATCTGTCAACTTGATTAAGCATGACAACTAGAAGAAAGGATAACTTCGGTAGAGATACCATAAAATCATTTGGACGAGAAGATAAAACGTTTCAGTGGTCAAGAGTGTACAAGTATTACTCATCATTGTCACCTTTACAGAGGGATTCAAACCAGATTTGGATGTCAGGAATTTCTTTGGAAGGTTGTGTCTCAGAAGTTTATGATTTTATAGAGCTAATTTCATGGTGCATTAACAAATTCGGTAAGAACCAAAGAATAATTCAACTATAAGGAGAATCCCCTATTTCTTTGGCGCCTTCAGTCTTCAAGAGAATGCTCAAACTCCCAGAATTGACAACGATTTTCAAAGGGGACGAATCCAAGGAATTCTTGAAGGCAAGAAATGGTGGATTAGATCTTTTGTGAGAGTATCTTCAAATCCCAACAATGATTCCAAAAGACCTATCAAAAATCTAGGTTATTTTGTTGAAAACCCCTACCGAGAAATGACATGGCTATTTTCCAGAGTAGCTGGAAAAGAATCCACGACCATTATTCCCCGACTAGTTCTGTATATCTTGCATTTTGCAATTCATGGGAAAATAATTTTTGATTGGGAAAAATTATCTCCAAAGAACTATCTTTTCAGTTGTCAAATTTCAGGAAGAATAAGAAATTTTGCATGTCTTCATACCTAATCTTTTTTATTACCTATTGTCATGTTTTCAAAGGCTTGCTTCTATCCAAAGAAGTCAATTCTAAAATTGACCCTATCCAGATGTGGTAACCTGCCTTGTGGAAAAAGAAGGCTATGTATCATTTTTATGAAGCACACAATGTATTTATTTCCTCATTCAAAAATTTTATTTTTGGACCAAAAACATCAAGATTGTCTTTAGAAGTAGCAACATTCTTGGACAAGAAAGGAAGATTTGAAGCAATGGATCATTTCAACATTATCGGGATTTATTTTTTCTGTGAAAAACCCTTGTATCTATCGTATTATGTGTCAGAAAAGATGTTTGTTGTGGATGTATGCAAACAGTATAGATTCTAGGCCCATTTCTTTCGTGAAAAGAGGAAAAAGAAATGTATTCCTCTGCCTTGGAAGATTGGATAGATAATGTTAAAGAACACTGCAAATATTGATGAATTTTTAGTTCAATTTCATCCGTATAATTTGAAGAAATCAAATGAAATCAAAGGGTTTGACCTAACCAGTGATTTATGAAACACATGACATCGATGGGATACAATATTTCATTTGTTAATACATTCTTATTCGGAGAAGAAGAAGAAGACAAACAAACCCCTCAAGCATTGTTAATTGAAAAGAAACAAGAGGATATTGAAACGGTTGTTAGCACCATTGATCAACATAGACAATGGGGAAATTTTTTGAATGAGAGGAGTACTCAATCTCCGAACACTTCTTAGAAAATAGGCCTACCAAAACAAAAATTGCAGTTTGTAGCTCAGGAACAAAGGAAATATCCAATAGACAATTATAATGATGGAGGAGATTGTAATCCTCCTAAGGGAAGTTTGGAAAGACCCCGCAAGATCCTAGTGACCAACAAAAGGAAAAGACAAACAAATAAAGAAGGAGGAAGTTAGGTCATACTCGAAGAAGAAATTGATGTTGAAGACATGGCTCTGGATGTGAACATTGAAGACATTTAGTTTTCTGATGAAGAACAAAGGATTCAGGAGAGTAGAGAATTCATAACAGAATTAGCCACACAAGAACCAATTCTATTTGAATAAGAATCATTCACTTTTCATAGCTCCCTATTCAATAAAATTTCAAAGAAACTGGTCATTGAAAAATTCATGCAAAAAATAAAAAAGTTCAAGGAAAATTGAGCTCGGAACTCGACCTCAATGGAGTTCCACCATCTCAAATTGTGCAGGCTCATGAATTTATGGGAGAATCCCTAAATATGTCATTCATAGAAATGGAGAATGAAAATTCACCCCTAAAAGAAAGAATTAAATAATTAGAGAGCGCTTTGATTCCCCCACCTATATTTTCCATCCCAATTGCTACAATGCATCCTTGGAAGAGTTTTCATGGAACACTAGAATTCATTTCGATACTGAGAGGAACATTGAGCCTACTCATTACTGTCAAAAGATATGTTGGAGAAAACATCAAGAAAATAATGTCACTTATTCTCGAGGCATGGAAACTGGAAAAGCATTGTGTTTCCTTGGGATCAAGAACAAAAAATTTGAGACAATACCTTTAGGTTGATCTGGAAAATGACGAGGATTTCTATAAAGGGGTTTTTTCCACCTTTGTTGCAAAAGTTTCAAGTATGAATGAGTTCAGAAGAAAAGAAGAGGACTTGTCTTCTGCAGTCTGCATAAAGCAATTCAAAGCATGTTGGATAAAAAGAATAAAGTGTCTAAAAGAATATTGGTTGATTGTGACACTATAAGTGTCAAAAGGGGAGAGTTGTATTTAAAATTAATTGAGTTGGATTTAGCTAGAACAACCGGAGAATTTTAAGACCCAATGTTTATATTAAATTCCATTCTTATGTCAAAAGATCAATTTGAAGAAAAATTGGATATATTGAAAACTGCATCGGCTGATAAATTTAATAGTTTGATCGAGTATTCATAATTAGAAGTGGAAAGTAGCCTAGTTAGTTATGTAAAAAAAAATGAAGATATTGACGATACACTACACCAACTTTCAATAGACTTTAGAGATCCGAAAAGCGCATTATTTGACATAAAAGTAAGGAAAAAAATAATTATTGCACCAATGAGAGATTATATTGAAAATTAGTTAAATAATGCCTTAACTAAAATAATGGAACTAGATCAAGAAGAGGTAGTTGCAACTAGTCACAGAATTCCAGCAAAGGAAATTACAAAAGACACCTTAGCAAGAAGATAATACGTGAGAGACTCCATCACAGTAAGTGAATAGATCACTTTTCATAATCCCCTATATTGCATACTGCTCGTTCAAGAATCATTCAGTTGTGTATTTTCATTTCTTGAGAACCCATAACCGATATCTGATCGTCTCCTTTTTTTTTCTTCTTTCAGGTTCAACCATGTTCTACTTTCTTTTATGGTCCATGGGAGCCCCATCCCAGTCTATTTGGAAAAATGCAAATTTTTGTTTTTGTATAAAAGACTATTTTTTTTAACTCCCAAGAGAACTACTTCACGGTGTAATTTCAATTATTTCTCAAACTATGAGTTTGTGAGCACAAGATCTTTGAAGTGCACCTATCATATTCGCTTATGTTTTGAATGAAATACTCTTTTAAAGTTCTCTACAAGTGTGGAATATTATTTTTCCTTCTTATGACTGTGATCAAATCTTATCACATTGTGATGTATGTGAGGAATGTTTTACTTTCATATTATGGTTTATTTTCTTGTATAATATTTTGTACATATATTTATTTCAGTCTTGAAAGATTCTCGGTCCTTCTCTTAGGAACATTTTCTGTGTGTTATTTTTATCTTTCCTTTATATTTAAAAAGAAATAAAGATTTGTGGTATGTTGTTTAGAATTCCCCTATTTTTCAAAGAACATCAAGCCATATATTTTAGATTATAATAGAGGAGTACCACCTCTACAAAAACGCAGGGGGATTTATCCTCGTGAGGTTGTTGTTTGGATATTGACCAATCTAAACATAAACACCTCACAGCAACGTGCAACCTCTGGGTAAAAGGATCATGAACGTTTCAACCTAAAACATGAAAAAAATAGTTCTAGTAGGTGGAAACAAGAACATGGTTCCCCCTCTCCTTGTGATACCATGTACATCTTCCATACAACCCCATTACCCATGTGTGGAATAATTGGAAAGCATATTCTCTATGCCTACACTCATTGAAATCAATACATTAAATAGTCCCATAATCATAAATTCAAAACATATCATTAATCACATGACATATCATAATGTATGAACTCAATCTGGAGTCCATACAATATGGACACAATCCCATGTCAATGTGCACATGTGGTTTCCTTGTCATACTTGGAAAACCATCAATAACATCTAGAAATTAATGCATCTTAGAATATATGCATCCATTTGTATGTTTCATAACCATGTGAATCAATACCATCAGTTATGTCATATTACTACATAATTTATCAATCCATGTTTATCATATAAACATTAGAACAAAACTCATTCAAAAATTCAATTACGTCAATTAAAGAAAATTTAAAATAGTCAAAAGAGTTTAATTTTCATCAACAAAACATATGTCAATAAATCGGGTCATTTTGTAATCAAAATTCCCTCAAATAGTATGATCCAATCAATCAAACTAGTCAAAGAAAAAGAGGGTACTACATACACCCCTTCTTCAAGAAACTTTGTCCTGAACTTCTAAAACAAATAAGGAAATTATCAATGAATCTCAATTCCATCCTCCCAAGTAGTTGAGTTGGGACTATAAATATCCCATTAGACCTTTACTTGGTCTACCAAACAATGCCAAAGCTATCGAGTATACCAATCCAGTATGTGGATTGGTATGGTCGTTAAGGCTCCCTCGTCTAACATCTGCAAATAACTCAAATCAATAACATGAGAAGGGTCTGAAATATAATGATGCAGAACATATACATGCAAATCAACGTGCATACAATGTAATTATGATGGAAATGAAAGATGATAAGCAACTATTCCTTTGTTTTCAAGAATTCTAAATGGTCCCATGTAGCATGGAGACAACTTGGCTCCTTTTCCAAATTTAATGGAGCTCTTTTGTTGTCTAACTAGAAAAAATACCTAATCCCCAACTTTATAACTTCTATCAAGTATGTGTGCATCTACATAAATATTGTGTTTATCTTGCACTTCTTTTAACCTTCCCTTAATCATATTCATTTGTTCTTCCATCTATTGGATAATTTCTGGTCCAACTAGGACTATATCCTCTAGCATGTCCCAACTGAGAGGTATCATACATGGTCTCCCATACAAAAATTCAAAAGGTGCCATCTTAATTAAGCTTTGGTAACCGTTATTATATGAAAATTCTACAAGGGGTAAAAACTCTTCTCAATAGTTATTTTGATCCATTACATACACACGCAACATATCTTCTAATATTTGATTTATTTATTTTTATCTTTCCATCGATTTTGGGATGGTACGTTGTACTGAAATTAAGTTACGTCCCCAACACCTCTTGAAATCTTGTTCAAAATCTACCTATAAACATTGACCCTCTATCAAAAATTATCTTCTTTGGAATTCCATGCAATCTTACTATCTCGTTGATAAATACTCTTGTGATCTCCAATGCTTGATAAGTATTATTTACTGGAATACAATGTGTACTTTTAGTCAATGTGTCTACTACTAAAAAGATAAAATCATGCCTCCTTGAAATCATAGGTAATCCTACTACAAAATCCATTAAAATTAATTCCCATTTCTTTTATAGTATCGCATGTAGTTTCAATAATCATGCTAGGTGCCAATGCTCAATATTCACTTGTTGACATTCTAGGCATCTAGCTACGTAACTAACTATATATATCTTCATTATGTTCCAAAAGAATAATGGTTTCAAATATACATTCATCTTCTTCACTCTTGGATGAGCCATATAAACTACTCTATGAGCTTCTCTTAAAATTAAATTTTAAATCTCATCATTTGGTGGCATGCAAATCCTTTCATGAAATTGTAATAAACCATCATCATCCAAGGTGTATTCTTCATATTTAGGAATTTTCATCACTTTGTTTTCTAATTCCAACTTTACTTCCTTATACCATTTATCTTCAAGTTGTAATTTCAATATCTTTTCTTACAATTTGTCTTCAACAACAAAATCAAGAAAATACATGGTCTGTGACTTAAAGCATTTACTACTTTATTTATTGTTCCCTTAATATGTGATATAACACAATCATACTCACACAATAATTATGACCATCTCCTGCATCTATAATTCATGTTACTTTGTGTAAATATATGTTGAAGTCCATGATGATATGTCTTCAATTCAAATTTTCTTCCAACCAAGTAATGTCTCCAAATTCTTAACACATGCACTATGGCAGCAAGTTCTAAACCATGCATTACATAATTATCTTCATGTGGTTGACATTTTCTTGAAGCATAGTTATTCACCCTACCTTCTTGCACTAATACTCCACCCAATCCTTCCTTTGAAGCATTTGTACAGAATCGAAAAATATTGATCTATATCTAATACCTTTAGTATAGGAGTTGTCGTTAATAATTCTTTAGGTCTTTGAAACGCTTACTCACAACATTTCGTCCACTCAAATTTATTATTCTTCTTATATAACTTAGTAATAGGATTCGCAATATTCAAAAAACCTTCCATAGATATTCTATAATATCCAGCTAAACCCACCCAAAGGGATTGAATTCATTGGTGAGGAGCAAGGAATTTTTCACCAGTGAGAAAGGTTCAACTCTCGTGAGGGATTTCCTAGAGTCGTGGGGAAACCTTGAGGTAGTGGTTGAGCATGTGGTTGCACACAAACATATTATATTAAATAGTCTCGTGATATATGCACACAAAAGTGGATCAAATCCCACCCATATTTCCTTCAAATTTAAAGGGGCGACAAGTGCAGGGAGGGAATCTTCAAGATCCTGAAGGAAACTCTATAGCATCTTATTCATGGGGAATATGAACATTTCAAATAACATTTTTAAGGCCTATTCCTTATGGAAAGGATTTTCCATTGCAAGAGAAGAAGGGGTTACTAAAATTTTTATATTAGGAGATTCAATGTCGGTGATGTTAGCACTCTGTAAATTTGTTTGGTTGATAAACAAACGACAGAGGTAACTGTTTCAACCAAATTTAGGTTGGATTCTGACCCTTCCAACCAGAGAGGGATCTCTCGAATGTGTAAATACTAGAAACACTCAATAATATTTGGAAATGGACACACAGAGGTCAGATTTTGCAATAGGACAATTTTTTAAAGGAGTTGGTAGGAGTAACAAGAGAACGGGGTCATTGGGCAATGTGGTCAACTTTTGAAATCATATGCAAATTTACAAGCTATGTATTCCTGGGGGAACAGAGGAAAAATAGGCATTGTGTTCAGCCAAATAAGCAATATGAGATGGCAGTTGGAAGAAGAGGAGAGACTACCATACCAAGGGGCATCTGACAGGGGATGGATCTCTTGATACAGCTTTAGAAGAAAGAACATAAAGGCTAGCCACAGTAAACATAGCACCAATCAAGGGTGAATTCTGAACCAGAAACCAATAAGCAAATAACAAGCATAATCGGTATAAGAAGGAGCACTAGCAAAAATAAATTCCTTCTTTTAATTAAATATTATTACTAGAAGCAAAACACATTCGTGAATATGAAATACAGGAAAACATATTGAACATTAACACCATGATGAATCTCGACTATCCAAGAAAACCTTCTCTGCTTGTATTAAAATTCACAAGAAATCACAAAATTTTCCTGCTACAAGGGCAGGCCCCTTTCCATCCAGTCGAACCCTTCATTTATCTTTTTAACAGTATATATAGATAAATTACATATGAGACCCAAAAAATGGGTCATCCTTTCCAAGATTCCAAAAATAGATATCGGTTACAGAGGGAGTAACTTATCAAAACCGAACTCCCACTTTCTAGGGACCGTTACAAACAGAAAACTAAAATAATTTGAGATCTTTACCCTGAATGCCACATGTCTACAATATCACAAAATTCCCTGAAATATACTCGATTTAGCTTGTCATGTAGTTTTATTTTAAATTTTAAATTTCTTCCTTTAACATGTCAAGCCAGCTAGGTTGATCTTCTTCAACGCTTTTGACTGTTCCATCTTTAGCCTCCTCATTTCGTTGCTTTTTCCTTCTGCTCTCGCAAACTTGTGTGAAATATCCATCTTCATATCCATTAATTATCAAATCCTTCATAATAGGATTCAACCTGATCTCTTCGCCTGATTTTGGCTCATCAATAGATTTTGCGCGAGGTTTTATTGTTAGGAGTTGCGCAGCATGCCTTTCTCTTTTTTTACTTGATAGTTTTGTCATACTATTTGAATTTCCTGGTTTGCTGAAAACCGTTGGATATTTCTCCTCGGCTCCCTCTAGTTTGCTAGGAAACACGAGCCTATTTCCCTCAACTGTACACGAATTGGACAAGTGATTCGATTTGCAGGTATCTCGCTTTGGAATAAGCAGTTAATTTCCCAAAATAGAGTAATTTCACATGTGATTGAGTAACAATCGACGTCAAATATAATCATTGGCTACTAATGAAGATCTGTATGAGGATAACGACCTCTCACGTTCGTCTCTCATTTTCCAATGATGAGTATCGAATCGGTTATTGGGTGGCGCTTACTTGGCACTGTGCGGACGAATGGTACCTAAACAGTTGTCTCGAGATGATTAGATCGGCCGTCAAGTTTCATTTCCACATGTGACCCTTGGATTTGACCCATTTAATGACATTTAACATGTGATTTCGGGGGTGTGATGGGGTGGTTTTGATTTTATTCTCTTTTCCCCCCGAAATGCGTCTGAGGATGCCACATACCTTTGCGGGAAAACCACGGTTGAAATTTCGGGCCCGCTTAGACATTTTAACCTCCGCATTGTTTCCAACTTTGAAATCTCTCCCAACCGTTGATCTCGACAGATTGTGATCTATGCCCTTTCGATCCTGATTTGCCTAACACCTCTGCTAAATTTAATCTCTTTTTCCATTTCTGGCACTTCCCCAAATTTATCTAACTTCTAAATCAGTTTAGCGCCTCGCTAACCCTGAAATCTCAATTTCACACCAAAAATTTTAATGGTGATAACAGGTGATATGAGCGATGATCGAAAGGTCAAATACAGGGAACAATTCTCTCAATGTTCTCATCTCTAGAATTATAGATACCCTCTTAGGTTTTGAAGAAGTGTCTCTCTTCCATATCAAACATAAGTTTAATACTAAAGCGGATTACTGGGCTAAATTAGCCCCTCTTTTGAGTCTAGGTACCTACATTAAAAATGGTGTTCTAGGGTTCCTCCCCATGTCTTAATATTCAATGCATCTAACACATTTAATGACATGTAATAAGTGGATGTGGAAAGAGTTGTGTGGCAGTTCGAAAGGATTGCTCACACATATGGAGGATGGTGGAGTCAGTGAGGCAAATCAATGTGGAGTGTGTGATGCGGGTTTCAAATGTGGGAAGTACTTGGTCATGGGCTCCTTCAACAATTTTGGATTGAGTGTGGTGGTAGCTTCGTGGTGTGATCCAATGGAGGTTCTATTGGTTCAGTCCTAAACTTCTACGGGTGGTTATTGTCATTTTTCCAGTGGCAGTGTTTGAATTTTCTCCTCCCTCGATGTTGGTTTCTCCCTCTACTCTAATTAGGTCTCTCTTGGTCTCTAGGTTACCATTTCCTATTATTGTTTCTAAAGGAATTTTCTTTGCTTCTATATTACATCTTCATAGTGGTGTTTTTCCCTTCCTATTCATTTTCTTCAAAGTCGGAATTGGGGATTTTCTCTTCGGCGTTGTGTGGTTTGGGGTTCTTGGCTATGGTTTGTTGTGTATTTTATGTTGGGACGGTATGGATTCCAATTGGTCTAAAGTAAAGAAAATAATCCATTGGCATGAAGAGATAACATAGGCAAATAACAATGCTCTCTGGCACATCTCTACAAAGATTGCATACATGGAGCAATCCAATGCTTTCAATACAGAAAATATCATGAATATTCTCTCAATTCATATGTAGAGGATTGATGCTTTGGAGGTAGAATACCAGTATCTTCGATATCTAGTTATACCACAGTGTTTAAACTCTCCTTCATTGGATTCAATTAATCAAGGTACAATGAATTCTCATCATGGAGGGAATAGTAAAGAAGAGATTGGGGGTCAAGATCTGGTTCCTATGGATGTTGAGGAAGTTTCCCCCCACTTTCTTGGAGGACATGAAGTCCAGGATAATTATTCTTATAGATAGTAAAAAAAAATTAGATCAATTTTTTTGTTGGGTTAGTATGTTAAAAAAATAACTCATCGAAATGTATGGAATGTTTTATTGGAGAATACTCTAGTCCTAGTTTATGTTATTGTAAAAAAATACTTAGTCCAAGAGACAAATTTTGTATCTATTTATGACTCTGTTGTTTTCTTCAACACAACCTTTTTATATTAATATAATTTTCAATTTCGGTTAAAATAAATATCCAGTTAAACCCATAAAACTATGTACTTCATGTACGTTAGTAGGTGCCAACCATTCCATAATAGCCTCTATATTTTCTATATCCACAACAATCCCTTCTCTTAAAATTATATGTCCTAAATAATGAATCTTTTATTCATAAAATGAACACTTAGAGAGTTTAACATATAGCTTATGCTCTCTAAGACATTGCAACACTGGCCTTAAATGCTCTTTGTGTTCCTCCAATGTTCTAAAACATATCAAAATATCATCCAAAAACACTTTCACTAACTTATCAAGATATTATTAAAATACTCCATTCATTAAGCTCATAAATACACCTGATGCATTTGTTCATCCGAAGGGAACCACTACAAATTAATAATGACCAATATGCATCTGAAATTTTTCCTTAGGAATATCATCTTCTCTTATTCTTAATTTATGATATCCAGACCTTAAATCTCTTTTATAAAGCATCGTATCCCCTTTCATTTGATCGAATAGATCATATATTATAGGCAACAGATATTGATTTGTTATCATGGTTTTGCTTGAATGTCAATAATCAATACAAAGTCTCCATGTTCCATCCTTCTTCTTTACAAATATCACTGGTGCTTCCCAAAGTGATATACTCAGATAAATAAATCTCAAGTTCAAGAGTTCCTAGAGTTGCATTTAAAACTCTCACAACACTGGAGTTATCATGTAGTAAGGAGCCTTTGCAATAGGTTTTGTTCCCAATTTGAGTTTTGTTATCCCAGATTTCTAGGGATAACTAGGAGATCGTGTCTCGAGGCCCACATGTCCTAGACATGGAGTACCAAGAGTAGGATTGACATGATCATGGACCTGGAGGACCTATTCTTTTCTTCTTTCATCAGATTCGTCTTGTCAGCAGCAGCAACATCCATCACCATCGGCTTGGTCTTGTATCGGAGAAGGCTCTTGCTCCATGAGGTAATTGGTCCAAGTATCATGGTATGTGTCACTTTTGATCATTATAACATTTAAATGTATGCATCTAATTCCTTTTATTTCTGATGAGTGCTTGGATCTTACATTGGCCCACTTGACCATGCTTGGGGAGATTGATTGGGTGCCCTAGAAAGCCTGTACCCATAGGTTTTGGTTTGCCACTGGGGAATTTATAAAGAGCCATCATCCGCTCCCATCATACCACCACTTTTCCATCTTATCTGTCATGCATATGTCCCATTTCCCTTGTCCGGACATTAGGATGATCTGTTTGTGGAGTTTCACCTTATCTCGTGGGAAGAAGGGGCTAAAGGCCCAGAAGGTAAAAGTAGCTAGTAAAAGATAAAATCCTAGAAATAAAACCTCGAAATGCTTCGCCCAGGGATCCCCGAGAAGGAAATAAAAAGCCTCTCAGCAAGAAACAAGAGGGACCCAAAAAAAATAACAAACAAGACCTAATCAAGAGGATAGGGGGTATCATCATGAGCCAACCTATTATGTTCATGGGTACCTAACATCATGAAATTTCCACCATCTGGTTACCACGCCAGGGCAGTGACCTTTGGTTGCATGGAAAAGGGATAGGGGGTCTTATCACGAGCCAGCCTTATCATATATGTGAAATTACTTGTGGGTAACACTGTCAGCTCTGGTCACCATGCCAAGGCAGTGTCCTCT
>ML781993.1:477656-517889 GCA_009831015.1 Picea engelmannii
AGTTTTATCCTCATTTTGACATAACACAACACTCACTCATTAGTGAGATCTGATTTTTTGCGCCCTACTTGGGTATTTCTTCTCTTTGAGTGAGGCACACTTGTTGAAGGAGGGCATTTCTTGGCATTTTTGGCATTTCTCTTTAAGGAAGGTTTACAACTAGGGTTTGCAATGATATTTCATCATGATATGTAAGTGTTTTTTCTACAAAACTTCTTAATTGAATGGTTGTAGTCTTATATTCTTTCATTTATTATAATTTTTGTTGATTTTGAAACCCTAGGGGACAAACACACAAGTAGGTCGTTGTCTCATGTCCCCTAAAAGAGAAATTTTTAGCCATTGAAGAAGGAAGGAAGAGCCTAGCCATTGCTACACCCGTATTCCTTCTTCCCCTGTGCTAGTTGTCCCTTTAAAAGTCAAGAAGGAGGGGACATCCCAGGACTAGGTTATCTACACCTAGGGTCGTCCTGCTTCTAGGGTTTGGTGATAGGGCCTTGCCTTTGCAACACTCTCCCTCACCACACTCTCGTGTCTTGATTTATCTTTTACGCTATCCGTTTTGCCAAGTTAAACCTAAGGAAGGAGGAAAGAGCACGAGGCCTTGCTTAAGAAACATCGGAGTGAGCCTCTTTCCCCTAGGGTTTTGTTTCTGGGGCCCTTTCATTGCAGCACTTTAGAACCCTTCCCTCTAGTCCTTAGCCTTTTCCCTTCAACCTTTGCATCCTCCCTTAATTTGACTCCATTTACCCTTAGGCACTGATCTTAGGTCTCCAACGTTGAAGTGATAGTGGTCAAACAAAATTTCAAACTCTTATAAATTGAAACCCTAACTAACTACTAACCCTAATAAGGCTGACGTCATCCTTGGTTATTCCATCTTGACGCAGCAAGTTTTTTTCATAGGCAATTAGATGATGGTTTAAGAGCATTTATTGAATAAAGGATTGATTTGACACATTGATTGCTACATCATCTTGGTATATATTGATGAATTGATATTATTTCATTGTTGTATTTATAAACATTGATCTCGTCAATATATATTTCTTATGTATTGATATCAGATAATTATATGAAGTACTAACCCTTTGAAATAATAGCCTGCATGTATTAGTCTTCTGTTGCTTTGTTCTGGGCAGGTGTTCTCATTTGGGCCTACACTTCATTATTGGTTGTTTAGCCGAACTATCTGCTCTTAGTGGTGACCTGTGAAGAGGGAATTTCACTTTGACCTTTATACCTTAACCTCTTCAAAACTCTAGGTCACTGAGGACGTCTCCCCTGGGCCTAACCTCCCTGAATAGAAAGAACCTCCCCATTGTGGTGACATTGGGTGGGGTAGGTTCATGTTATGCCAATTTGGACTCTATCTTCTAGCCTTTTGACCTAGCTACAAACTATGCGATAACATTTTGGCACCATTGTCGGGGAAAACTGAGTCAATTCTCCTCAAACGACAAATCTTTTCGGAAAGCCTTACCTCAGAGACCTTTTCTTACAAGCTTACCTGGCGACTCCACTAGGGTGTTATTCCCCTTTTCTTTGATAGTTTCAAGAAAATTATCTGGAAACTCCACCAATGACGACCCGTAGTGGGCGACAATACTCAAGTCCCTCTATTGTGGCCACTGTCACCCTGACAAACTCTGCACCCCCGATTAATCCTCACAAATGGTCTCACCCAGAGAGTTTCAGTTGTTTTGACCTAAGTAACATCCAATGAGGGCTGCATGACTTACCCAAGGATGCAAGTTCTTGGCTACCACTTTTCTCAGGAAAAGCTATCCCTGGAAACTCACATTGGACCCAGTTTTGTGATAGTTTTGATTTTGATTTCGCTGGTCAAGAACACCCTGATGTCTTTATGAGGCTCTTTGCAAGTTCCCTTATAGAGGATGCTAAAGTTTGGATTGATAGGTGCCCTAAAGGAAGCATAAAAATTCCTGAAGAACTACAAAGGGACTTTAGAATAAGATGGTGCGATAGTGAACATTCACAAGATTCTTTTTTCTGATACCTTAGCATTTGCAAAGGATCCTATGAGAGTGTTAGAGACTTCAGTGATAGGTTCAACCTTCTCCTCAAAAGGGTCCAATCAAAGGTAGGCTCGGAGAAAGCTATCCTCGATCATTTCTTGTCCTCTTTGGAAGGAACCTTACAATTCACCCTCAAGGACCGGTCACCAACAACTTTAGAGGAAGCCCAAGACCTAGCCTTTCAGATTGAAAAAAACCTTGAGTTCGAACACTACATTCATCAGAGGGACCTTTCACAAAATGTTGATCTATGGGATCCTGGTAATAATCCTGTCATGGAACCGGAGCCTCCAAGAATTCTCCAAGTCAAACTTGCTCCCACTAAAAGAAAATGGAGCCTTTCCCATGAAAGCATTACCACTTCCCAAGAACCCCCTTTGAAAAAGATCCCTCCTAAGGACAAGATTGAAATTTTCTTGCCTGAAAACGTTGAGCAGAATCCTTCGGAATATTTCTCTCTTTTTATCCACCAAGTGGGACACCCTTTCTCCAAAATTGGTGAGTTCACACCTTTCTATGTCACTATCTGAGTCAAAGACTCCCTCCTCCACAACTGTCTCCTACACCCAAGTGCCACAACCAACATGATGACGGAGGAAGTTATGTATCAATTAGGTCTGAGCCTCTCACAAACAAATACCGGAGGTGACTTTGCAAAAGGGGTCATTAACAACCTCGAGGTGGCCTTTGACTCCTGCCCCAGTGCTCCTTTCTTGATAAATGTGGTCGTCATAGATGTTGTAAATAATTTGGGGATTATTCTTCACAAAGGTCTCATAGAGAATTTAAATGGAAGTATTCATAAACAGTAGTCCAAAGCAACCATCCCTCATCCTGAAGGGGAATTCTTCACCATCTACAATGAGCCTCTCATTGGCTCCCCGGTTGAAACCTCTAATGAGCCAAGTGACCAACTCTTATGTATTGATAACGACCTTAATAATTGGTTTGTCCAAGAAGGGAAGTTAGATGTGGATTCCATTGAAGAAACCGAAGGAATCTGGACCTTAGAATTTGATGGATCACACTCAAGCTCTGGATCAGGTGTTGGAGTAGTTTTAATATCCCCTTCCGGTGAAGTCTTTTACCATTCATATAGGTTGGAATTCCACTGCACCAACAACATTGCCGAGTATGAGGCCTTGATTCTAGGTCTCAATTTAGCAATTGACAAAGGTGTTACAATCCTAGAAGTAAAAGGAGACTCATACCTCATTGTATCGCAATTTTTGATGAGATTTTCCACTAAAAATGAAAATTTGAAAAGGTACCGAGATGTGGCTCAAACCCTTTCAAAATCCTTCAAAAAAGTGTCAATTGAAGCCGTTCCTCGAGAAGAAAACCATGTGGTTGATGCTTTGGCTGTCTCTGCTTCTACTTTACAACCATGTGAGGGACCTCTTCACGACCTATGCAGGATGGAGGTTGTTTTTAGGCCTTCTGTTCCCGACCATTTGGAACATTGGCAGGTTTTCGAGGATGATGATCAAATTATCAGATTCATGGAGAACAACAAAGAGTTCATTGATTCGCAAGTTGCTTTCCTAGCCGATTCTATGGACCTGGAAGTCATTAACCTGCAAAGCAATACCTTGCCAAAGGGTTGTGTTCCCCTGGAAAACCTTTTTGACAGGCATGATGTTTTTAAGGGAAAAAGAGCCAACAAGCAAGCTTAAGAAGCCTTGGAATTCAATATCGGTACAAAAATGGACCCGAGGATCGTCAAAATAGGAAAGGGCACCACCGAGAAAGAAAGAAAGGAAATACTAGCGCTCATCAGAGAGTTCAGAGATACCTTTTCTTGGAACTATGATGATTTGAAAGCCTATAGGGGGGATGTCATCTAACACGCCATGCCCTTGGTAGAAGGGGCCAAACCATTCCGAAAAAAGTTGAGGCATATCAACCCGAAGTTGGCAAGCCAAATACAAAAAGAGCTCCAAAATATGGTTGATGCTGGTATCATAGCCCCTATCAGGTATTCTTCTTGGATGTCAAACTTGGTGGTTGTTCGGAAGAAGAATGGTAACATCCGCATGTGTGTTGACTTCCGAAACCTCAACCAATTGTCATTAAAGGACAATTATCCCCTCCCAAACATGGAACATTTACTTCAGCGGGTTACAGGGGCGGGGATGATGTCTATGCTAGATGGGTTCTCAGGGTACAACCAAGTCTTACTCAAAAGAGAAGACCAACTCAAAACTGCATTCACTACGTCTTGGGGAACTTTTATGTACTTAAGGATGTCGTTTGGTCTTATGAACGTTAGTGCCACCTTTCAGAGGGAAATGGACTTTTCCTTCAGAGACCTCATACAAAAAATCATAGAAATTTACCAAGATGACCTTACAGTCGTGTCCAAGGATAGGAAAGACCATCTCTCTCATCTCAGGATTGTTTTTGAGCAATGCAGAAAGTATGGTATCTCGTTGAATCCAAAGAAAATTGTCTTTGGGATTGACGAAGGAAATTTGTTAGGACACGTGGCCTCACAAGGAGGAGTCTCCATTGATCCCAAAAGAGTCCAGTCGATAAAGGATGTCCACCCCCTGGCCAACAGAAAATCTTTGCAATCTTTTCTCGAAAAAATCAACTTCATTCGTAGATTTGTACCAAATTTTGTCGTGAGGATAAAACCTTTGAGCGCTTTGCTAAAAAAGGATGTTGCTTTCAGATGGGGAGATGAGACCAACAAATCCTTTGAAGGCATCAAAAATGCTATCTCCCAAGCCCTCGTCTTGATTAGCCCTGATTTCTCACGGGATTTCATAATATTCTCGTTCGCATCCCAGGATACTATTGCAGGTGTCCTAATGCAAAAGGATGTTGATGACTATGAACATCCCGTGGCCTTTATGACCAAGGTCCTTAGAGACTTTGAGTTAAACTACTCCATCACCTAGAAACAAGCCTATGCCTTGGTCAAGTCCCTCAAACACTTCAAGAACTATGTCGGTTACAATAAAATCAAGGCTTATGTCCCATATCCAGCTGTGAAGGATGTCTTATCGCAACAAGATTGCATGGGTACTCGAGGAAAGTGGGTTTCCAAAATCCAGGAGTATGGCTTAGAAATAAAACCCACCAAAATAATAAAGGGACAATGTTTAGCCCAAATGCTAACCGAGAGAAACCAAGAAGCCATACAGATGGGTGAGAGTGAGCAAGTAAATGTAATGATCAGCGAATTAGAACATGACGAGTGGTATTCCGATATCATTTACTATCTAAAGAAATAGTCTTGTCCTGATCACTTAGTGGACTACAAAAGAAGGGCTTTGAGATTGAGAGCTATGAAATACTCCTTGACTGAAGATGAACTTGGATGGAGAAATACTAATGGTGTTATACTTCGATGTGTGAACAAAGAAGAGGCAAAGAAGATACTGGAAGAATTGCACTCTGGATATTGTGGTGGACATTTTGCAGCTCATACTACTGCCCATAAGATTTTGAGGGCTGGCTATTATTGGCCAACTCTTTTTTTGTACACTCACCAACACATCCGATCTTGCCAACCTTGCTAGTACTTCTCCGGCAAACCAAAACTCCCAGCACAACCCTTGAAACCGGTAGTAGTAGAGGCACCCTTTCAGCAATGGGGTTTGGATTTTGTTGGTGAGTTCAAAGACAATTCAAGTAATGGCTATCGGTGTATCCTAAAAGCTACAGACTATTTCACTAGATGGGTTGAATCTATTCCTACAAAAAAGGCCATCGAGGAAGTAGTCATGAATTTTTTGGAAGACCAAATCATAACTAGGTTCGGTGCCCCTTCCAAGATCACTACAGATAATGCCAAAGCTTTCAACTCTTATGCCCTGGTAGGATTTTGTTGCAAATATGGAATTATCCTATCCCATTCCTCCAACTACTACCCACAAGGAAACGGATTAGCAGAATCAACCAATAAGAACCTCATGAATATTTTGAAGAAGGTTGTTGGAGAGAATAAAAAGTCCAGGGATAGAAAAATAAAATACGCAGTATGGGAAGACCGAATAACGACAAAAACTTCCACAGGAAAAACTCCTTTTGAGATGGTATATGGACTTGAAGCAAAACTTCCTGTGAACCTCCAGATTCATATCCTTCGTTTTTCTCAACAATACACCACAGACGCAGAAGCAATCCAAGGAAGGATCAATCAGCTAATAGAGCTAGATGAGACAAGGAGGAGTGCCTTGGGTCAAATAAAAAGAAATCAAGAAAAGATAAAGAACACCTTTGATCATAAAGCCAAGGAAAGAAACTTCACCAAGGGAGATCTTGTGCTGTTGTGGGATAAGAGAAGGGAAAAACCTGGTATGCAGAAGAATTTCGACAATCTATGGGGAGGTCCTTATAAAATCATGAGTTGTGAAGGTACGAATTCTTTCAACTTAGAGACCATGGAGGGAGAAGTCAAGAAGCTACCAGTGAACGCTTTACATATCAAACGTTACTACCCACCAGAGACCTGACATCACAGGTAAGTACAGGTAAGTAGGCATTCTTCGTGTATTATACCATTTGCATTTCATGTTAGTTTGCTTTCACATTTTCATATTGATTGTTTTATTTCAGTTTATACATATATATATATATATACATATACATATATATATAAAAATGGGGCAGTAATGCCACCCCAACATACATACATATACATACATNATATATATATATATATATATATATATATATATATATATATATATATATATATATATATATATATGTATGTATGTATGTATGTATGTATATGTATGTATGTTGGGGTGGCATTACTGCCCCATTTTTGTTACTGATGCCCCTATCGAGTTGAGCAGGTCTGCAAGTTATGCCAGAGATGTTGAGGTTCTCATGCGCTCTACGGTGAGCACATGTCCCCGAGTTGGAGCCAGCTGTTATCCCCGATTTCTAGGGATAACTAGGAGATCATGTCTCGAGACCCACAGGTCCTAGACATGGAGTACCGAGAGAAGGATTGACCTGAGCATGGCCCTAGAGGACCCAGCCTTTTCTTCTTTTGTCAGATTCATCTTGTCAGTAGTAGCAGCATCCATCACCATCAGCTTGGTCTTGTATCGGAGAAGTCTCTTGCTCCATGAGGTAATTGATCCAGGTATTATGGTATGTGTCATTTTTTATCATTATAACATTTAAATGTATGCATCTAATTCCTTTTATTTCTGACGACTGCTTGGATCTTACATTGGCCCACTTGACCATGCTTGGGGAGATTGTTGGGTGCCCTAGAAAGCCTGTACCCATAGGTTTTGGTTTTCCACTGGGGGATTTCTGAAGAGCCATCGTATGCTCCCATCATACCACCACTTTTCCATCTTATCTCCCACTCATCTGTCCCATTTCCCTTGTCTGGGTATTAGGATGATTTGTTTGTGAGGTTGCACCTTATCTCATGGGAAGAAGGGGCTAAAGGCCTAGAAGGTAAAAGCAGCTGGTAAAAGATAAAATCCTAGAAATAAAACCTCGAGATGCTTCACCCAGGGATCCCCGAGTAGGCAATAAAAAGCCTCTCAGAAAGAAACAAGAGGGACCCAAAAAAAAATAACAAACAAGACCCAATCAAGAGGATAGGGGGTCTCATCATGAGCCAACCTATTATGTTCATGGGTACCTAAAAGCATGACATTTCCACCATCTGGTTACCAAGCCAGGGTAGTGACCTTTGGTTGCATGGCCAAGGGAAAGGGGGTCTCATCATGAGCCAACCTTATCATATCTGTGAAAGTACTTGTGGGTAACACTGTCAGCTCTAGTCACCACGCCAAGGCAGTTTCCTCTAGTTAGCCCTTGAATAAAAAGAAAAAGAAGAAGAAAAAGAAAATAAAGAAAAGAATAAAGGAAAAAAGGGGCTTGGAAAAAATGGCATCCATGACAGGTACAGCGCGCCTTCTACAAAGGCACCCACAGGTAATATCATGCATCCTTGGCTCTCACTCTACCCGAATGTTTGGACATCCCTTAAACCACTTCACCTCGTTTACATGGCTTGGATGAAACCCCTTGGAAACTTTCCTTTCCTTATGGATACTAGCCCAATAGGGTATCTTGTCATTTTTCTCGACCTTGTATTGTAGGTTTTTGTAAAGTCTTTGAGCTATTGAATGATATATCAGGGTTTTTATGCATATGTTTGATAATATTAATGATGAAATGTGATTAAAATTGCTATGATCCCTATGACTAATGAGCCCGTGGAGGGCATAGTTTTTTATGTGCAGGACCATGCCCGACAGACAGGTACCATTTGGACTGGTACACATGGGGAGATGATTAGTTCGGACCTCCATGGGGCTGAAGATCCCATCAGATGGTTGTTGAGACCCCGTCAGAGGGGCAGAGATAGGACAGTGTTTGACCGAGGTTTTTCACTGGAGAAGAAGAGGGCATTTCACCAGAGGCACTTTAGCAAAGCCCGACCTAGGGCGAATGACCCCTTTTCAGTGGAACATTGGCCTTGGAAGGCTCAGAGCGCCCCCATCCTTACCATGACGTCATCCAACTTCATGGTCATTCTTGGAGGCAGACTGGGCAGCAGTGGCATCTGTGGCATGTTGGAGAAGCCCCTGGGGGGCTAACGTTTTGCTCCTAGATGTCTCATTTGCCCTAAAAGGAGCTAGTGCCTCCCTTGAAGGGGATTTTACCTTTATTACAGCTCATTTAGGGTTTTAATTTGACATTTTAATGTAAAAACAGTATGATTTTGGTTTAAAGCCTTGTTGGCTAATTTTTATGACCTAAATTTACTTAAAGGTCATTGATACAGTATATATTGAGGAGTTTTATCCTCATTTTGACATAACACAACACTCACTCATTAGTGAGAACTAATTTTTTGCACCCTACTTGGATATTTCTTCTCTTTGAGTGAGGCGCGCTTGCTGAAGGAGGGCATTTCCTTGCATTTTTGGCATTTCTCTTGAAGGAAGGTTTACAACTAGGGTT
The DNA here is from genome assembly GCA_009831015.1 of Picea engelmannii. Taxonomy (NCBI): domain Eukaryota; kingdom Viridiplantae; phylum Streptophyta; class Pinopsida; order Pinales; family Pinaceae; genus Picea; species Picea engelmannii. The sequence goes on from ML781993.1 coordinate 486,653, forward strand.
TGCAATGCTATTTCATCATGATATGTAAGTGTTTTTTCTGCAAAACTTCTTAATTGAATGGTTGTAGTCTTATATTCTTGCATTTGTTATAAATTTTGATGATTTTGAAACCCTAGGGGACAAACACACAAGTAGGTTGTTGTCTCATGTCCCCTAAAAGAGAAATTTTCAGCCATTGAAGAAGGAAGGAAGAGCCTAGCCATTGCTACACTATTATTGCTTCTTCCCCTGTGCTAGTTGTCCCTTTAAAATTCAAGAAGGAGGCGATGTCCTAGGCCTAGTTTATCTACACCTAGGGTCGTCCTGCTTCTAGGGTTTGGTGATAGGGCCTTGCCTTTGCAACACTCTCCCTTACCACACTCTCGTGTTTTGATTTATCTTTTATGCTAGTCGTTTTTCCAAGTTAAACCTAAGGAAGGAGGAAAGAGCACGAGGCCTTGCTTAAGAAACACCGAAGTGAGCATATTTCCCCTAGGGTTTTTTTTCTGGGGCCCTTCCATTGCAAAACTTCAGAACCCTTCCCTCTAGTCCTTAGCCTTTTCCCTTCAACCTTTGTGTCCTCCCTTAATTTGACTCCATTTACCCTTAGGCACTGATCTTAGGTCTCCAACGTTGAAGTGATAGTGGTCAAACAAACTTTCAAACTCTTATAAATTGAAACCCTAACTAACTACTAACGCTAATAAGGATAATGTCATCCTTGGCTATTCCATCTTGACGCAGCAAGTTTTCTTCATAGGCAATTAGATGATGGTTTAAGAGCATTTATTGAATAAAGGATTCTTTTGACACATTGATTGCTACATCATCTTGGTATATATTGATGAATTGATATTATTTCATTGTTGTATTTATAAACATTGATCTCGTCAATATATATTTCTTATGTATTGATATCAGATAGTTATATGAAGTACTAACCCTTTGAAATCATAGTCTGCATGTATTAGTCTTTTGTTTCTTTGTTCCGGGCAGGTGTTCTCATTTGGGCCTACACTTCATTATTGGTTGTTTAGCCAGACTATCTGCTCTTGGTGGTGACCTGTGAAGAGGGAATTTCATTTTGACCTTTATACCTTAGCCTCTTCAAAACTCCAAGTCATCGGGGACGTCTCCCCTGGGCCTAGCCTCCCTGAATAGAAAGAACCTCCCCATTGTGGTGACATTGGGTGGGGTGGGTTCTTGTTACGCTAGTTTGGCCTCTATCTTCTATCTTTTTGACCTAGCTACAAACTGTGCGATAACAAGTTTAATTGTGGACTCCAACTCTCTATTAGGTGGTAATCTAGGTAATTCTTCTAGAAATGCATCCGAGAATTTGGATAACATAAGATACTATTCTGTATTTACCATATCCTCTTTCATATTCATAACAATTACAACATACAACTTACATTATTTCCTCAAACCTTTCTTCAATTGCAACTTCGAAATAAATCTTAGTGATACTCCTATATACATCCCTACTAGGATTCTTTTATGTCTCGATTCATCTGTAAAGTAAAGATTCTCTTCTTTACAATCTAAGACTGCTTCATGACTTTCTAATTGATATGCCCCAAGGGGGGCATATATGGGGCTAAATGTAAATGATATAAGTTGAAGGGGGTATATATGGGGTTAAATGTATATGTAATAGTGGCCAGCCTGATAAAGGGGTTGCATGTGCAATGTGTGAATATGTATATATAGATATCATGTAATCATTGTTAAGGAAGATGTGATTTGGATATATGAATGTATTGGGGTATTTGGAGGAGGTTCTCCTATTTGTTAAGGAGTTATTATGTAATTCATCTCTTTCATCTATCTTGGAGTTGTGTCGCATGCTCAAAATTGGTGTGTATAGTGTGTTATTATGGTTTCTTATGATATTTTAAGGTTTTAGTACATAACATTTGGTTTTAGAGCATATGATCCTTGGTTTTGGCTCCTTCAAACAACTCATCTTGGAATTTTTTCTATAACTCTTTTTATGAAAAATTTTAGATAGTGAAATTTGAGGAATATTGAGTCGACATAGCCTATTACCTTTGGTAAAAATTTCATGTTCTATTTCACTACACTTTTGAAGATATAGGCTATGGAAATTAAGGTTTTTGACTAGTCCTAAGGTTAGTCTCAAAGAAGCCATCTTGGAGTTTTTTTCTATAACTTGTTTTCTATGAAGTTTTAGACAACCAAAGTTTTGGAGGCCTAAGAAAATAAATTAAAAAAACTATGGTAATAATTTCAAATTTTGATTCACTATACTTTTCACATTACAAGCTATCAAAGTTAGGGATTTTGACTAATCCTAAAGCTAGTCTCAAATAGGTGTTTTGGGTAAAACAATCATATCTACTTCTAAAAATACCTAAGTTGAGAGACATTAGTTTCATTTGAAATAGGATGGATCATAGTGTTTCAGGTCTAAATTTCATAATCATATTAGAAAAATTGGACATGTAGTATTGTTACCTCTCAAAGGGCAAACCTAAGGATACAAACATACAAGTTTCCCACTATCACTTAGCATCCTTTCCCCTAACTTCTAGATTTGGAATATAGTTTCCTACCTAAGGGGGATTCCCTGTACTAGATCCTAATCCTATAGTTTAAGTATAGGTGAGTGAAAGTGGCTAGGATTAGATTATGTAAATGAAGGTTGACCAAATATGTTTAGGAGATTTCTTGAATGATTAATGGTTTGATGATCAAATACCAAATGGTGAAGTATTTCCGAGTGTTTATTATGTTTAGGATATCTTATATGCATCAAATATCTATTCATTGAGTGTTATTTTTTCCATGATCATTCAAATGCAACTGCTTATAAAACCAAAGATACTCTGGGAAAGACAAGAAAGGAAAAAAATTCATCCAATCAAAAGGTGTGCCTTGTGATATATCTCTCAAATATACCTGCATGCTTGAACACCCATAGTATGATAGAGTAATATTCCTGAATGTTTTTTTCAATGCACTGTAACAATCCGACAATCGAATGGTTGGTTCCAAGTTGCCTATGGGACCTCCTATATACCTAAGGGTACATGGAAGTAATTTTCTTGTTCATGTGTGTTGAATGCAATACTACTCAAATGGGTACCAATAGGGGTTAGAAGGACTTCCAATAAGGCGAGACAAAATCTCAAGCCTCCTGCACTCTCATGTATCCCTGCATGTAATGCATCCCAAGCCACAATTTTATATGTGTAACAGCATCTCCGTGTTGTTATTTAGAGATGCCAAAGCACATCTCTAGCCTAAAAATGACTAAGGATCTTTCCCAACAAAATGTCCATCATCATGATATCCATCATAACATTAATTGTTAACATGAAGTGCTCAAAATTAGATAAATCAGAAATTAAAGTACATAAAAAAGGAACTTGAATTAAAAAATAACACGCTTTAGATTTATGTTTTATTAATGTTGATATGCTTACTCAAGGTGAGGTTTTTGGTGTGTTTTGTGTAAGATTCAATATAGCATGTAAATTGATTACTTGTTTTTCTCAGTAAATGCACAAGAATTACTTGCAACCAATTGCCAATAATATACGTCAAGGAGAAATGTCCACTTAAATCTTGCAAATTTCTATCAAAATATTAATATTTCATCAATTTTCCTTCAAACCAAACACTAAAAATATGAACAAATGATCAATGGAAACAATCATCCATACAAATCCCTTTCAACAATATTTCAAGTTTACTTCAGTGACAAACCAATCATGAGCCAAGTATGAGGAGTTGTTTTGATGTATGAAAAATGTTGTCTTTGATAAGAAAATGATTAGCATTTTCCCTCCATATAATAATGATTTAGTGATAAATTGTGTATTGTAACAATACACAATAATGAGTAACAATGAGTAACAATGTCATGAGTATGTCTTATATCATTAATATTTTCCTATTCAAAACAATATTTATCAACAGAGAGAGAGTAGGGAAAGTTGTATATTTACTCCCCGAATCATATCTCATCAATAAACAAGCAATGAACCCTAAACGTAAATCAAAACGGCATCAAATATGAATGATTGAGAGGCTAGTATAATTGTTAATGTATTGGCAATAAGTTGGCGAATTAGAGAAATATAAATGATAAAGAAATGAAGACGCGGAAAGGAAACTCACATACCACCTACTCGCACGCTCGTAACCTCTAAGGCAACGATCTATGGATAAATAAATTTGCTTGAGCAAATTGGGAATGGTGATTCGGTAGCTTGAAATAATTGCAACCAGAGTAACTTCAAACAACCTATAGGATTTATGATCCCCTTTTAAGACTTCACCCTCGGCTTTGTGGCGTATTTTGATTTAGCAAATAAATCGACTCAAGTAATAGTTTGGTAAAGGTATGATCTAGACCCAGAACGTTATGTATGGATATGGTCTGATAGTCTAAGCGATCTAGAACTAAAATGAGCAGCAAAAGACACACCTTGATTTAGCAACACGAACATGATAAGGGCACGACCAAAGATTTGAAATGTCAATGAAGGGGATCAATGGTTGTTTTGGTCACTGGTCTAAAATTTAATACCCTTAGATTTTTGGAAGAAATGTTCTAGTAAAAATTGGCCAACTATAAGTGTAAAAATATGTAGCAATGAAGCTCAAAAAATATAAAAATTGGTGATGAAAACGTTATAGGGTTTGATTGGAAATTTTAGGGGAAGAAACCTACCAATGGGCCATGAGGTCAAGCTGATCTAAGGTTACTAATTCAAATTACGTGTGTTGGTGTTTTCCTTCAACATAGGCTGGGGGAAAAGTGTCAGGTCTGAGGTAGCTAGGGATTCTACTAAGGGGTTGTATGGGGTTGTATCAATTAACCGGGGATGATTTTAGGGGCTAAATTTCGTTCATGGGTTAATTTTTCATGGTTTTTCCCAAAAAAAGATTTGCTATTCTAAAAATGATTCGCCCAAATTCTATAGGATAAAATTATTTTGCCTTAAAAATCGCCAAAATTTTATACAAACTATATAAAATCTTTATAAATTTGAATATTTTTACAAAAATATCACCAACATTTAATAGTTTGCATATGAAGGATTAGTAAGATTACCCAAGGTTTCTACATTTTAAAATAAATTTCCATCCTTAAAATCATCCCTGCAATTAACTGCAAACAACCTGATATATGCTAGTGTTAAGAGATAATTTAGATCTAATAAAGCAAAACCCTAAGATATTTCCTTTAAATACATCTAAATTAAAAGAGAAAATTGAGTAGAGGGTTAGATTTACCTCTTAACTCTCTAGCACACTCTAACATGTACCACTCTATGCTTCAGTGACAAACATCCAAGCCACTATCCATCAAAACAAATAAAAGAAACCCATAAATGTAGATGATAACTTTAAGCAAGAAATTCTCCCTTTATTCTCCAATAATTTGCAAATTAGAGTGCCTCCTCTTGTATAGATGAGAAGGAGGCTTCAAATTGTTTACAAAAAACCATGGGTAAGTTCAATACCACGAGTAAAATCATTTGCCCTAACAAACCATGAGAAAAATGGTATATTTAATGTGATTTTACAATAAAATAATGGTTTAACCTTTAAAAAGGGTCAAAATACGATAAAATAATGCTCTAAGTGGTAAGCCCCCCTTGGAAGGGGTAAAAAATGGTCAAATAGTACAAGTGCTTAGATTTTTCAAGGTGATAATCCACGCATCAAAACAAATTCGTCCCTCCTTTGAGTTATGATAATGTGCATGTGCTCAAAAGAAGAGAGGGTGCTCCATGTGTCAAATAGTACTCCAATGTGTAATATCCACTTAAGATGATGGGTTTAGCCTCCTAGAAAATCATTAATTTGTAATTTCCAAGTGACAATTTCTTATTAAGCATTACCAATTAAATTTATTTTGAGACTAATTCAGATGGATCTCGGTGGCCATCCACCTTTTCCACTGAATCACCATTTTGAGCCTATGGTTTTGATAAACCATGATATTCACCCTTTTGATGGGGAATGGAATGTAATGTCATCTTCATTTGTTAATTATAGACAACATGTAATGATTTCCTAGTGGTGTTATGTACATGCCTACAACATAGCGTTAATGCACTAGATCTCATTAGAACTTCGCAGTTAAGTGCACTCAAGATAGAGTAGTACTGGGATGGGTGACTACCCGAGAAGTCCTAGTGTTTTACATGCCTATGGATTTTTATAAACTTAGTCCAATTTATCCCACATGCATCATGGGAATTGTTCTCATCTCACTCTCTCGTATATAATTGAGGTGAAGGAGGCCCTTTAAGCATGCAATGGAGTGTGATGCAAAGATTGTTGTGAATGAAGCATAGCCAACATATCTTTCCTTTCAGTGATAGGCTACCCCATTCTGTCAGTTTGTGTTCTACAGTGTTTTTCTATCTTATTCAGTAATAGAAGTTGGGTTTCACTGTATTTTTGTGTTCTCTTCTATATTTTTGTGTATTTCATTGTTATGTCTCGGTTATATTTATGTCTTCATGTCATTCTCAAAATAATTTGGATCAGTGGTATCAGAGCAGTCTGCTCCTTGTTATTTCTCAGAGCAAATTCCCGACGAGGTCAGGGTATAGAGATTTGGGTCTTGAGCTAGTTTTTCTTGAGGACAACCTCTCTCGCTAGCCCAAGCGATCTCCCATGGGGAAAGAAAAGAGAGATGACAGAGTAGAAGATCCTTTCAATATGTTGCTCGATGAATATCTTGTGCGACAGAGGAACGAGATGATGGACAAATTCACTCAGATCCTTCGAAGACTATCGATGGCGATGGTTGAGGCATCTTTGACAAGAATCCATTTAGCAAGTGCGATACCCTTCAAGGTACAAGTCAATTTTGATATCCCCTTATTTGAAGGCCAGATAGATGCAGATGCTCTAGAAAATTGGTTGAATCTACTAGAAGGTTATTACTATATCCAAAAAAAATCCGATAGTGAAAAGATCACCTTTGCGCTTCTTAAATCACTTCCCCGTGTCAGATCTTGGTGGGAAGGTTACTGGGAGAGGTACATCGCGGATGAATCTACACTATTTGGGAGAGAACCCACTTGGGCAACCTTTGTAGATGCCCTAAAGGAGGAGTTCTACCCTGTCAAAAACTATGATGACCAATACATGAGATGGACAACTTTGCGTCAGAAAAGAGACCAAACGGTGTTGAAGTACACCAACATATTTCATACCTTACGCTCAAAGCTAGGTATCAAAGACTTCGAGTGGAACCTAGTTTTGAAGTACTACAATGGTCTACACAGGTACATCCAAACAGAGATGGATTTCTTGGACATCTCCTCACTGGGAGCTGCTTATAGATATGCAGTCAAAATTGAGCAGAAATTCAAGCAACAGAGTAAGTGGGAGAAGCATGGAAAAGGAAACTCTAACTCACATAATGAAGGATAGAGCAAGGAAGGCCAACCTAAATGATTTGAAAATAGAAGGCTGACTTGTTATGCTATGCAAGCACCCGCTACTTCATTAAAATAAACTTTACAGGACCTTGCTTCATGTGTTAAAATATGCAAGATAAAATTATGTGTCAAGTTTATGTATCTTCTTGTAAATGCTTATGTGTGAGGAATTGTTCTTTTAGATGGTTAAATATGTACTTTAAACAAATACACAGCAACACAACTTGCAGCAAATAAACCATCAAACTCACAACAAGAACAAGTTGATAAAGGAGTTCACCCCCCTCCGGGCTACATCTCCTTGAGCCTCCATCAATGGACTTGGCTCTCTGGGATTAATTTGTCAAAAGTTATTTTACAAGTTGTTGCTCAACTCCAATGGAAAAACAGACTGTACCATTGAGATCAGAACACATAAAAACCCCAAAAATGACTAATAGAACTCTGAAAACGGATCATGGCTCATTCGGGCATGTCCTCTTCTACATGTGGCCATAAGCTTCCCTGAGCTTCTCTTTGGAAAAAACACCTGTAAAAGTCCTCAACAGCCTCTGAAACCTGTCCCAATGTGTTCAGAGCATATCAATTAGCCAAAAATGATTATTCAATCACAGAAAACAAACATAGGCTCACCAAACCATGTCCTCCATCAATGAGGGCTTCAAGCTCCCTGGAGCTTGCTGAAACTTCAATGGCTAAAATCATGCAAAAGAAGTCTTCAAATGGCCTTGATAACAGTGTCAATGGATTCAGGACGTCCAAAAACCCCTAGTTGGGCTTTTACGGCACCTCAATCGGCCAAAAGATGAAGAAGTTAGGCCTCCTTCATTTTCCTCCTTCAAGCTTGTTGTCACTGGTTCTACAAAACGCACCCTTTCCAAGTGAACCTGGCTCACACGCAATATAAGGCATAAAAACCCAGCGTCGGGCGCAACCGCGCCAACGGTGAAAACCGTAGAACGGTTAGGGCGCCTCCAGCCCCTAACCGCCTAGCACCTRGGCACATTGACCATATGACCTTGCGTAGAAGATAAAAGGGCTTAACGGTTACAATTGTTCCAACCGCGCACTTGGTGTAGGGTCACATGGTTAAAGGCATAAAACCGTGGCTTAACATATAAACCGCRCGCAATAGGTATAACATACGGTCACATTACAATGAATAGGACCACGGGCTATRTGTTATAAACCCGCRCGTSWTTKCYRCATGGTAAGTGGTCATATGTAAACATAAYGTAACCRCGGGTCRGGGCTAAGCCCCGGCCYRACCCCCCTCTGCCATATGAATATAATTCAAACATATATAATTTTAAAAACATATAGTTGTTAAGAAATAATGCATGGCGCGTTGGCAKCTCGKACTGTGCAAAGACTTTACACRGTGGGGAGAGGTYCGGGGGTCGAACCCCACGGCCTCCATAAAATTTTATCAAACAAACATTCAACCAATGTCGGGGTGCCACGTGGCAGCCCATGATTGGGCCACGTGGCACCCAATCATTTGACCACATAATGCCACGTGTCGAGATGTCATTCGACCAACTGTCAACCAACATATGCTTGCCACGTCACCACATGCCACATCATTGTACGGTCGCCACGTCAGCGTACGATCATACCACGTCAGCATCCGTACGGACTGTACGGACTACCCAGTCARCATCCTTTTTTTCCCTGTTTGACGATTTGGACAGATCGCGATATCTCTCGCTCCCGACGTCCGTTTGAGACAAAACGAATTGCGTTGGGTTCGTGATGACGAGGGCTACGCTCAAGTTCGTTTTGAGGCAATTCCGAGAACATTGATTTTTGAGCTAAAATTTGACCCCTGGTCCAGATTTTGATCACTAAAGAGAGCCAGCCCCAGATGCAGGCAAAGAAGGGTAACGGGAAACCTAAGAAAGACACTGGAAAGTGGTGTGAGTTCCACAAAATCCCTTGGCACAACACTGATGAATGTCACTCAATACAGTCATTGGTGGCCAAGCTAAAAAACAAAGAGTCGAACCCCGAATTGGACCCTGATTCAGAAAATAATAAAAGGAGACAGATCATTGATGCAGAACCCACTGCTATTGTTGCAGCTGCAACAATCCAACCAGAAGAGGATCCTGAGGATGGGAGAAACTCTTCCATTCACAGATGTGGGTGAAGGGGACCCCATTGCATTTTATTGTTGATAGCGGAAGCCAAATAAACATCATCCCATCAGAGATTGTCAAGCAGTTTAATTTTCCAACAACCCCACACCCGCATCCATACAACATCGGGTGGCTTCGCCAAGGTCAAGATCTTCGTGTCATCCAGTAGTGTCTCATGTCCTACGACATCAAGCCCTTCAAGGATGAGGTATTGTGTGATGTTGCCCCACTTGAAGTATGTGATGTTCTATTAGGCCAACCATATATGTGGAGGCGTCATGTTGTTTATCAATCTCGATCTCGTAGCATCATTGTTACTCTGGGGGGTCAGCTATACAAGATACAAGAGGTAGTTATGACTATTGTCCCACCAAAACAATGCCACAAAGTAATATCTCATACTACAAAGTTTAGCCTCTTCACAATCCGATCAGAAGGTGAACATAAGGACACCGCAACCATTGTAGTGTCATCCCAAGACCTTTCTATCCAGCATAAGCAGATCAACAAGATTGTATAAGAGTACCAAGATGTTCTTGTTGCATCTACAAGGGTGTCTCCACACTGCCTAGTCAAGCAATGTTATAACAGAACCCTTCATACTCTTCATGCTACATCTTCATCGACAGAGTCCTCCCACACTCAAGTAGATCATGTAGCTAGATTGGTTGAACGGATCCAACCCCTCCAACAACAGGTTCATGGTAGCCTTCAACAAGCTAAGCATGACAACTTCTTTAGCAAGGAAAGTAGCGCACCAAGATTCAGATCTAGCAAAAGTCTCCCCATCTCCCAAGGGAACTTGACGCAATGGGGACCATTTCTTCCTAAGGGGGGAGGAATGATCTAGATGGATCTCGGTGGCCATCCACCTTTTCCACTGAATCACCATTTTGAGCTTGTGGTTTTTATAAACCACGATATTCACCCTTTTGATGGGGAATGGAATGTAATGCCATCTTCATTTGTTAATTATAGACAACATGTAATGATTTCCTAGTGGTGTTATGTACATTCCTACAACATAGCGTTAATGCACCATATCCCAATAGAACTCTGCAGCTAAGTGCGCTAAGGCTGGAGTAGTACTGAGATGGGTGATCGCCCAGGAAGTCCTAGTGTTTTATATGCCTATGGCATTTTATAAACTTAGTCCAATTTATCCCACCTGCATCATGGGAATTGTTCTCCTCTCACTCTCTCATATATAATTGAGGTGAAGGGGGGCCTTTAAGAATGCAATGGAGTGTGATGTAAAGCTTGTTGTGATTGAAGCATAGCCAACATCTCTTTCCTTTTAGAGATAGGCTACCCCATTCTTCTAGTTTGTGTTCTACATTGTTTTTCTATCTTATTCAGTAATAGAAGTTGGGTTTCACTGTATTTTTGTGTTCTCTTCTATATTTTTGTGTATTTCATTGTTATATCTAGGTTATATTTATGTCTTCATGTCATTCTCAAAATAATATGGATTAGAGGCTTGCCTAAGTCTTACCTAGAGGAACATTATTAATTGTTTTAAATAAGTCTATTCCAAAGGAAAACCTATATTTCCTAAGTTTTCATGTGGAAGATAGAGAATTAATGAAACCATTGATGAAAGGGGAAGGGGGATAATCCATCTGATGACCCTCAAAGTCCTAGATATGCATAGGTCACTTTTTTATCTTCTTTTATCCCTCTAGCTTTATTTTAGCTAGGCATTTTTTATTGTCGCCTTTTAGAGGGAGATTTACTACTTCGGTCCGCACACACTTTAGAGAAGACATATCATAATACTAGAGGCCAAAATTTCAAACTTAGTGTAGGGTCATATAATTGTCATATTTTTATATCATATTTTCCCTATTTTTGATTCATTTTCTCTTACCTATGACCCTGTATTAGTATGTTTCAATGCTTATCTATGGGATTTATGCTCATAGTGTTTTCCATTGCATTTTTTAGTATTTCGTTGAATTATGATTAATGTTAGGAAGGATTGGTGTATTTCATATTTACTTTTGAATAATGACTCAATTTGAGAATTTCTTTAGATCCATGTCTTGCAAATGCGGGAATCGACCATGTAGCCACTTTGGAAAAAGATGTTCAAATATGAATTATAATTTAATTATGGGTGATGGATTTTTATAAATCCATTATTCTACATGTTGCAAATTAATTTGGGTAGCTATGTTTCAAATTATGGTTTAATTGTTGAAGATAAAGAAGGAAAATTGTTAGTGGATATAAGTGCAAATTTGAATTTTCTACAAGATTTGAGGATCTCCATTGGATGTACCATGGATCTAAGAATTCAAACACTATTATAAGCTATTTGGGATGTGTTTTTACCAAGTTATTATAACCCACATCTCCAAATTCGAATTTGACATTCAAAGGCATCCTAATTTTGATAGGAATTAGCAAGGATCAAGGAAACCATTTGTTGTGTTGGAAATCAGTTGTAACCACTATAGATTAATTAAATCCTCAAGTGGGTTTGATTACATATTTGTTATTTTTGGTTTCAAGCAAGTTCATGTATGAAAGAGTTCCTTCTCAATTCTATGAGAGGACTCTTAGAGCACATGTCCAACTTATGATGGAATAAATCACTTTTTATGAGATCTTGCTTTAATTTAGATTGTAGTTTTATAATTTATGTAATGTGTGATTAGATTAATTTATTTATGTGTTATATTAACAGTATCACTTTATTCTATGACAGAAAGGGCCTTCGACAAGAGAACACATCATTTCTTAGTGTAGATTATCTTTTATTTCTATTTGTTTAATTTTTGCAAGTGTGTTTCAATTCAAGTATTTTTAATTTTGCAAGTGTGATGTATTTTCTCGTAAGGAGTGGTGTGTCTTTATCAAAGTTTGCCAACAGCAAGAGCTATGATTTATGGGAAGAGGAAGTGCCTAAATCATGCCAAGAGATAACATGGTGACAACAAGGTCATAGTGGCACGATCAATGTTCTGTCAAGATTGATCAAGCTAGTTTTGTGTGATTTCAACAGGTTACATAGCTTCCATTGATTTGATTCTTTGTTTATACACCCCACATATTACATAGACTCTATAGATTTGATTCTCTTCTTATGCACTCAATAGACTACATAGCATCTATAGCTTTGATTCCATGTTGGCTTATTTCTAATTAATTGTTATTGTTTGGGTTTCATAATTGAAAAGATTACACAGCGTCATGTAGTTATAATTCTCTATTGATTGGTTTTATGGTTTATTAATTGCTTGAACATAGTACATAGTTGTAATATTTTGATTCTTTGTTGATTGACGCTGTAATTTCCTTTTCATAGAAGCATACTATAAAAACTGATGCAAGATAAGAACTTGTAGATTGCACATACAATGCACAACATCTTGCAAGCATTTGGACCCGGGTTGACAATTAATGTATGGAATATTTAATTAATAAGGTGATTAATTAGACTAGAATTTTGGCATCGTTTTCGAGGAGATGTCAAGGGTGCAATAGTAAATCTGGCATTGGTTTTAGTTGGCACACAACAATGGGATTTTTAGAGGGTGGTTGATGACTTAACCTTTTGAATATTCCATCTAGAGTGTTTGCATTTTAAGTTAGAAGCATGAATATAAATGTTTTGAATATAGGGAAACAAGAATGATAAGACGAGAGGTAAGAACCCACGTATTCACTATGAATATTTTGTAGTGAGTTCCTACTCCACAGTATTCAACACATGTAGTTTGCATGATTTAAATTAGAAGATTTATTTACTTTTATTTTGTGGTGCAATAAGAGCCACCCATACTACTAATATTTCTTTTGTAGGAAGCTTGGTAAGGGAAGAAATCATTTGTGAATAAGGATTCCATTGGAGAAGGAACCAAGGGGGTGTAGAAGCCTTCAAGCTTGTGTATGGATTGATTATCAAGGTATGTGGTGAATTTCCGTTATTTTTAACATATTCGGTTGATCACATTCTTAAAAAATATATCATTTTTAGGATATGTAGCAATTGTTGTGGAACACCATGTAGTTCAATCTAGGAATGGAATGCTTGAAATTTTATATATATATATATATATATATATATATATATATATTCCTTGCATTGAAAATTAGATACCTACAAAAATTCATGCATATCTAGATCATTGTTTTGGAGAAATGGGTTGTTGTGGTACATTGACTCGATGAATTTACTTAGAACATAGTTGATACATTCATGTTGTGATATATCATAAGGAAATATTTTTAAAACCACTCAATTTGGATAACAAACAAAAACGATATGACCAAAACATTGGTTGGATGTAAAGTAGGCAGCTCGGGAACAAAGTTAGGATAGTCACTTTTTGGATGCCTAAATGGATGTATCTTTCAAACCTATTTCTAGGGTGTATTATCCTATGAATATAGTCTACAACTAAATTTGAATCATGATAAATTTATGCCACAAATACTAATTGCTTATCCTAAATCTTCACTCCTAAAACTTTGTTCCCTAGTCTTTTCATTGGTGTATTTGACCCATCAATTCTTCTTGTATTCAAAACCTGTTTCTATTGGAGATACATACAATAATATAATTTCATCTCCAATTTTAATCGATTCAATCCATTGTCAAACAAAAAAGTTATGCTCAAAATAGTGATTGTTGGTCTATGTGGGAATTCGAAAACAACTATGTCATGCAGGTTGTTCCTAACCATATTTTTCATATCATTTCATGGAATTTTCAAAATATGTTTCTACTAGAGATATCCCTATGAATATAATTTCATTTGGATTTGGAAACTCTCCAATCGGACCTCAAACGAAGAAGTTATCATCGAAATACCTTCGAGTAGTCTAGAATGACCACCACTCCTCAATAGGTAAAAAGTGAATTTTGTTTTGTTTATATTTCCTTGGATTTGTTTTATATGAATTATTTGTGATTTTTTGTGTATTTCTTGGATTAATAAATATCGATCACCTCTCTTACTCCATGATCTCACATTTTATTGCAGATAAGTGCTAGTTTTGTGTAGGTCCTAGAAGGATCAAAGAGGTCAATTCATGCACGAATGATTCTTGAAGATAAATTTTATGCAAAAGGGCATGTCATATAGACATCCAAAAAAAAAAATGTAGTGTTATGTGACGTTGAAGTCCTTGAATCAACCATGTTCAAATTTCAAGCTCCTAAGATCTTGCTATGGCAGAGTTCTAGTTGTTGGCCAATAACAGTATTCAATACTTTTCATGAAAAATATTGATGGATAAAGACCAAGACAAATTAAGAAATGATGTAAACCAAGTGAAGACCAATGCCAAGAGAATTCAAGTCCCATTACTTCATCAACCATTCCATTGCTACTGAAGAATCATTCTAGAAGACCTAATGTTTATCATGATCATTCCCTAGTACCATGGTATGTCCATGCATTTCTAGAACAACGATCCTTGCATGTTGAAGTTCATGAAGTCTCCTTTTCTTATGTGATTATCTTTGAAAGCCAATAATATTTACCAGAATATCATTCATGTAACCACTAAACTAAATAAAATGAATCAAAACTTTATCCCACTCCCTAAAATTCCATAACTTCCTAATTCACCCACAACTAACCCACCCAATAAAGTAACTTAGCCCACTTACAAGGATAAGCTACCATTCTAGTTTCAATGTTTAATACAGATTCCCAAGAGTTTTATTGTTGCTTGCTTGTCACTATTCTTGTCTAGCAAAATTCCTTTGTATTCAACATTTAACAATGTGCTACAAGTCTTGCAATATGTATCCATTTTAGTAGTTCGTCACAGATCCACCATTGTTATAGAAGAATAAAAAATAACAAAGTTCCAAGGATGATATTGGTACTACTACACTAGAACCAGTACCAATGATCCATGTGGTTTTCACATAAGAACCATCTACATGATCCCCAAAGGTCACAAAGGAGAAGAAATATGTGTTGCCACACAAGAATTGACGCTTACATGCTTGAGTTTGCCACACAAGAACTATCCTTAGAAGAGTATATTGTTTTCACACAAGAACCAATAGTAGAGAAATCAATTGAAGAAATTTTCCATGAGGCCTTGTTGTTGCCACACAAGAACCAATAGTAGAGCAATCAGCTTAAGACATTCCTCATGAAGCACAGATTGTTGACCAACAAGAACCTGTAGAAAAATAAGTCGTTGCAAAAGTAGTCTTTCCTCAAAGCTTCATGAAATATCTCTCATAATCATATGGCAATCTTATTGATAATCCTTTACACCAATTTTCACAGATGATTGCTCCTTACCATGGGAACTAGTGAATACCTTGCTCCAAAGATCATCTACTTGTTGGAAATTTCATGACATTCTTAGGTAGGTACATGTATTCTTCTTATTTCTATTTGTTTATCAAATTCATTTGAATTTTATAGATATGTATTGGGGAAATCGCTTGAGCCTCTATACCTCCTCCTCATTTGTTATTTTTCCAAGGGCACAAAAAGTGTTTAGTTTGGGGGGGAACACCATCACCTATCATGACCATGAAATCCTCTTACTCTACTTCAATATTCCATTCCAATACATCCCATGATATCCAAGTTGTTGGAGTTGCTCAGGAAAATATATTGATGTTGCTACACAAGAACCATAATCGAGAAACCCTAGTGTTGACATACAAGAACCGACAATAGAAGGCATTGTTGTTGTCACACAAGAACTAGCAGCAAGAGCACAAGAAGACACCATGGTTGCTCCATAAGAACCTATAATGGAAGAATTTGTTGTAGAAGCCATCCATACATGATTTTTTTGTTGTCATACACCAGATAAAAAGATGAAGGTATGATTTATTTGATTCACCTAATGCATAAATTGATTCACCTCTTAAAAGTTGTTTTGAACATAAATCACGTTGAGATTCATCTAGCTCCGCCCCACATATGGATCATTGTGGACCTCAAGGTTGTCTTTATTCCTACAACATCAACATTATTTTCATATTTGAGACTACCTATGGACATTGGAATGTTCATATAACACTTGGAAGATGATCTAGGGCCCAAAATTGAAGAGGATCATGGAATAGACTTAAAGATTTTTTTAGTTTTGAGAACATGTATTCCCCAACTATGCTTGATAGGAATTATTGTAACAACCACCTTAGTACCATTCAAAGTCGCCTACTCAACCAAATTTCAACTTAAGCAGAAGGGAAATGTCTAGAAGTTGAGATCTTGCCATCATTTTTAGCATATACCCAGCATTGCATATCAAGTGAACTCGTTTCCGATGGGGATGGATTATTCTTTTCTAAATTGTTTGTTTGAATTATATGCAAGGGTGAGCATGGTTGACAACAATATTATTGAGAAGCACATTTTTAAGATTGCCTCTATAAAGGAGTTGTTAACATTCGTGGTTCCATCATATGAAAGCTCCATTGCAATGATGTTTTTATTATATACTTCTCAATGATATCCTCATGTGTTCTTATTAATGGTGATAATACCTCTTGTCATGGTTTTCTACAATATTTGCTGGAAAATATGTTTTCTATACAATTTTGTGCTCTGATGGTAAAAGATCGATATCAATTGATTGAGGATCAAGTTCAACCACTTATATCACACCCAATTATACCTCAATGCATCATCTATTTCTCAAACCATGGTTCTTGGTGGTTCCACACTAGGTGGTAACATAAATCAATTGTCATCTCATCCCCACTTAATTGTAAGTCAGAACTTGCCAAGCTCAATTCGAAATTGTCATTATCTCTTTGGCTTGTCGTCTCCCAATGCATTAGTTGCAGTTTGAATGCCTCCTCCAGATAACACTTCCAATCAACAGCTCTATCGAAGCTTCTTGTTGAATGGTTGGGTACTTCATCAAAGGCATTGCAGCATGATGTTTTCCAACTTGTTGTGGTACAACAACATCAAAGGCATCATAACAATGTTATGTTAATCCCTTTTGCAATCATAATTTCTCTACATGAAGCATGAATATTAAAGAGGGGGGTGTTGCTTTGAATATCAAATGTTGGACTGGTTAACATGATCCCAAAAACATCTATGAATAGGGTCTCAACATATGGCAATAGTATTATGAATTCAGTGTCAATACAAATAGGGTATTATTGCTGGAAGAAAATGCTTGGTACTAGGAATGAGACCTCAAAACTCACCCGCAAACAAGGCCTTGAACAGATCCAAGAAACAACTTTCATGTTAATGCCCTTGTTATTTTTGTATTTCTTTTTAGATGGTTCACTAAGTGTGGGATCTAATGATAATGCACCTATAAGATTCCACGACTAATCATTGTTCTCCTAAAGAAAAAACACACGTGTTGTTATCCTGGATGTTTTAATTCATTGTTAAGATACTAGTTTAAATAAGCAGGACGGGTCTATTGTGACTGATGAAGGATTGGTGTTGATGTTGATAAATATAAAATGAAGATACAATGCTAAAGGCATCATGTAGTATTCAACATTTTTTTGACCTCCTTTCTTGTGCAACAAGCAACAAGACTGTAATGAAGACAGCTAGCAGAAGAATATTTTTCTAACCAATGAATATATCTCTAACAATACCTTGGTGGGATCGGCACATGAAGGCACAAATAATTCATGACAACAACAAACACAACAAGTGTATTTTTTTTAAGGGGGGCCAAGTGTAAAATTGATCAAGTAGTTGGGTTGAAGTCGATTTCAATTGCATGAGAACATGTTATTTCTTCAGTTTGGGGGAGAAAAAATTGTTATGCATGATGAAAATGGCTTGAGCATAGTTTAAAAACCATGAACTGGTTATTTGTGAAATTTGGAGAGAAGTATTACAATAAGATGAACAAACCCACAAAATTTATCATAAACCCAGTTCATAATTTTCGAGAAATTGAGCATCGTTACCTAAAACATGTATGCTTATATCTCGATATCCATGCATTAGATGGTCGTGATTTTTGGTGAGGAGAAACAATAAATAAGTACATGTATGCCTACAAAATATCATCAATCTGGATTATTGTTTGCATGAAATATCAAATTTTCAAATCCATTAAAGGTTGGCTAAAGAAGCTATAGAACACCTGTAGATTTTTTATATATATCTTGAGTTCCTTGGACAAAATCATCATGATTTTTGGTAGACAAAGGCATTAAATTAGAATAAATACACCCACCAAAAATATTCTCAATCTGGATTACCGTTTGTAGGAAAAGACAATTTTCAAATCTATTGTGGAACCCTGTGCATATTTGTTGTGGAAGTTGTAGAACCATGTACAGTTTGTTACAGAACCATCAGAAAGCTACTTTTGAGGATGTAATGGTATAAGAATCAAACATAAGACTTCTAATATGATCTAGGTGACCATGGGTTGTGACATTATATGTTGGATCACTTATTTTTGTTCATCATTGGCTAATGAAATGATGGCATATGTCTCAAGGTACTCATTAATAAGAAATGCAAAATTTGAAGAAAATAGGACAGCCATTGTTCAAAGTGCTAGTGGGAAAGAATTGATGTATCTTATCATCATATTCATCGGTTGAACAAGCAGAGAGGTATTGACAGTGGTCTTGGTTACTGTGCATTAAAAAATGGAAGCAACATTCAGTATGTGTCATTGCGGCTTGATTGATACAGGAGTACAGGGTTGCATGAGGGCATACAACACATTCAGTTTGGGGGAGATGTAGGGTCGTATAATTATCATCTTTTTATTTCCTTTTTTTTGGCCCTATAATAGTTTTTTTTAATGCTTATATGCGGGATTTATGCTCATAGTGTTTTCCATCACATTACTTAGTATTTCATTTAATTATGATTAACATTAGGAAGGATTAGTGTACTTCGTATTTATTTTTGAATAATGACTCAATTTGGGAATTGCTTTAGATCCATGTCTTGCACATGCACAAACACAACAAGTGTATTTTTTTTAAGGGGGGCCAAGTGTAAAATTGATCAAGTAGCTAGGTTGAAGTCGATTTCAATTGCATGAAGACATGTTATTTCTTCAGTTTGGGGGAGAAAAAATTGTTATGCATGATGAAAATGGCTTGATCATAGTTTGAAAACCATGAACTGATTATTTGTGAAATTTGGAGGAGAGAATTATTACAATAAGATGAACAAACCCACAAAATTTATCATAAACCCAGTTCATAATTTTCGAGAAATTGAGCATCGTCACCTAAAACGTTTATGCTTATATCTGATATCCATGCATTAGATTCTCGTGATTTTTGGTGAGGAGAAACAATAAATAAGTACAAGGATGCCTACAAAATTTCATCAATCTAGATTATTGTTTGAATGAAATGTCAAATTTTCAACTCCATTAAAGGTTGGCTATGGAAGTTGCAAAACACCTGTAGATTTTTTTTATATATCCTGAGTTCCTTGAACAAAATCATCATGATTTTTGGTAGACAAAGGCATTAAATTAGAATAAATAGACCCACCAAAAATATTCTTAGTCTGGATTACCGTTTGTAGGAAAAGGCAATTTTTCAAATCTATTATGGAACCTTGTGCATATTTGTTGTGGAAGTTGTAGAACCATGTACAGTTTGTTGCAGAACCATCAAAATGCTACTTTTGAGGATGTAATGGCTATAAGAATCAAACATAAGACTTATAATATGATCTAGGTGACCATGGGTTGTGATATTATATGTTGGATCACTTGTTTTTGTTCATCATTGGCTAATGAAATGATGAGATATGTCTTAAGGTACTCATTAATAAGAAATGCAAAATTTGAAGAAAATAGGACAGTCATTGTTCAAATTGGTTTCAAGGTGCTAGTGGGAAAGAATTGATGTATCTTATCAGCATATTCATTGGTTGAACAAGAAGAGAGGTATTGACAGCGGTCTTGGTTACTATGCATTAAAAAATGGAAGCAACATTCAGTATGTGTCCTTGCGGCTTGATTGATACAGGAGTACAAGGTTGCATGAGGGCATACAACACATTCAGTTTGGGGGATATGTAGGGTCGTATAATTGTCATCTTTTTATTTCCTCTTTTTTGACCCTATAATAGTTTGTTTTAGTGCTTATATGCGGGATTTATGCTCATAATGTTTTCCATCACATTACTTAGTATTTCGTTTAATTATGATTAACATTAGGAAGGATTGGTGTATTTCGTATTTATTTTTGAATAATGACTCAATTTGGGAATTGCTTTAGATCCATGTCTTGCAAATGCAGGAATCTGTTAAATTTTGTATATGAGATAATATGAGATGATATATTGTAACAACCCAATTTGATTTCTTTATCATAATTTGTTAAGTTAAATTAAATTAATTATTAAAATAAATATATTTGAATAATTTTTTTATTATTATTATTTAATGGTAGGCGAGGGAATTAATGGGGGGATAAGGTAGTTGGGAATTGAATGAGGGAGGAGGAGGATAAGTAAAAGGGGAGAGGACTTGGAAGAGGGGCTTCATTTTTTTTTCTAGGAAAAACATTTGGAGAAGAAGGAAGGGGGGGAGGAGGAGGAGGAGGCTCGAAACCAAAATTTCTTTAGGGATCTTTACTAGGGCATTGGTGTTGCTGGAATTTTGGGCTCGGGGGGCAGGGAATCTAATTTCCTGGAGCTAGAGAGCCGGAGAGGCTCTGTTCCTAGTTGGCTAGGAGGAAACAGTTCCAGGCAAGCAGTTTTAGGCACTTTTAGGAAAGTAGTTTCAGCAGGACAACCTTCTTCCTCAAGAGGTAATTCTGCAATTATTATTTTTGTACTAAATTCAAGTAAATCAAGTGATAGAATTTATAGGTATACTATGTGATTTTTAAATTTTGTTGTTAAATCTTGCAACCAGAAATAAAGAAGTCCCCTATCTTGATTAAAACATAAATATATATTTACAGTAATTTTTATAAGCCTTTATGGTTGTTACATATGGTATCAGATCCCAGTTTCAAAAATGAAACCTAGGGCTTGAATAACCACTTAGATGTGAAAACCAATTCACAAGATAGCATGTAACCTAGTCAAGTAATTGAAATCTAGTCAAGTAATTGAAATCTCGATGAAGAGAAAGTATAGCAAGAAAACATATCATGTAGTTTATGTAGCTTGTTTCAGCCTCGTGTTCCTTATTGTGAAGCTACCTGCTAACCTGTAAGAAACTTCACCTACGAGAGAGACAGAAGAATAATAAATATCAATTTTTAAAAATACCAAGATGTATGTAAATTGGAGCAATATAAACACAATTTATTTTTTTAATTAATTAACTAAATAAATAAAAGGAAAACCATAAATTGGTATTATGATAAATTTGATATTATGTTAAATTTGAATGATAAATAATTCAATGGGAAAATAATTCCATCTACTCATATCAATGCAACATATTAAAAAAAAAAAAAAATGTGGAATAATGCATAGGCCCTAAATTTGAAATCTAATCAAACCCAACAAAAAATAATAATAATAATAACAAAAAGTTGATATGCTCTGCTCCAACCAGGTGAACGATTATGCATACATTAGCTGTAAAATCCAAAACCAGTCAAAATATTCTCGAGTGATCTATCACCAAAGTCCGCATATCCGAGGCAACTACATAACATGTAGTAAGTGGTTGTAATGTTGATACCAACCAGTGTGGCCTTCTTCATGGTTTTATTCTCTGCTGGAGGTGATTTTATGGTGTCCTGGATCTCGATTAGAAGCATGGAGAATGAATAGGAAAATGCAATATTTCCTAATGCTCGAAACGTCCCCCATGTCTTTTGAGCAGAAGTAACTGTACCAACTGCTACTCCAGTAATGCTACCCTGGAAGTGTCCTCCTGCTACTTTAGCAATATCACACCAATGCTATTTGCAGTACTAACGTCATCTCTTCTTTTACCTCTTTCAAGGGATCCAGGAACCAACCAAAATCTCGCACTTAAAACTCATAGCGCCCACTGGAGCGTATGGACAAACCACTGCGGCTGTCGCCGTTGCGCCTGTGGCACGCACCTTAGACCACTCGACCATCCTGACAGGAGAGTAGTGTTGAGAGTGGGACCAAATAAACTTGGTCAGGACTGTGTGCGCGGAGAAACAAGGAAGTAGCAGGACTGAAATGGTTAGATGTTTCAGTTTTTGGTGGCTCTCAAACCTATGGACAGTGCAACATTTTCTGTGAGGTTTTGGAAGGCGACCTCAAGCTTGGTGCAGAGCGAGGTAGGTTGGTCGGTCTGGGCTAAATGATAGGGAAGATGAGCGCTAGGTTAGGTTGGGAGTGAAGGTAGAGAAGTGGGTGGCGAGCTGGAGACATACCATTAAAAAAAATATTTATTTATTTATTTATTATTTTTATTTTATTTTTATTTATCTATTATATATATATTATATATATTAAGTATAGCTTAATTAAAATAGTTTTGTTATTTATTTAGTTATTTTACTTATTAAAAAAATAACTAATGAATCATATAAAAAACAAATAAACATTTCATAAATGTATATATATAATAATAAAATAAATAAGCATGCCTATTACAATTGTACTTTTGTGGTACTTATAGAAATTAATGAAAAATAAATTAAAGGGGGTAATTACATTAATATATTAATATAGTACATTTTTTTTTTTAAATAAAAAGAGGTAATTCCTATTACCGAGTTGTTATTGTATAAAACTGATACATGTCACTGGCCTGCTACTTGTTTCGTCAAATTAGTGGAAAACGAAACAGGTGGTCGCCTATGATACTTTCGACCAAAAAAAGCATCTGCCACTTGCCCTGCCAATTGGAAACCAGAGAAGGTGGTGGATGATAGTGCTAATAGAACTGTCTATGTAAGCTAAAACAAACTAAAAACTTCTGAAAAATGAAAACTAGGCAAGAAATGAGCAGAGTACCAGTGCAGATTAACAAGAAAAAAGAAAAATCATTGTGTTGGTGGAGCTAAGAGAACTGTGTGAATCTAAACATTAGTAGGGCTTTGAGGACCATGGAACCTGTCATTTGAATCTCCATTGTGAAGGATGTCGGCATTGGGTTGGAGCACGAAGGGTTGTGCATAGGTCGGGCACCTCTACTTGGCTGGTGCGTTCGAAAATGCATCGAACAGCATGTCAATGCGGTTGCTGATGAGGGTGTCCCGATGAAGTTGGTCCTCCATGTAACTTTTGATGTCGAAAATGAGCTCTAGTTGCTCCAGGCTGAAGAGGATGGGGGGAACCGGTTCGCATTCCTGAATTGTTTTCAGTAGTGGAGGCGTCGAGATGGGAAAATCACCCTGCATAGTGCAAGTGACTCCTTCTATATCCGCCACTGCTCATGCAATTGCTTCACTGGTGTTGGGGTGAATGTATGTGTCTGGGGTCGTGTGGAGGAATTCCTTTGGGAATTCCTTCTGAACAACGCATGTGGCACCTTCCATGGTTGCCTCTGTACCTGTATCCACTTTACTGGTGTTGGGGTGCAAGTAATCGTCTGGGACTGTGTAGAGGATGGATTCCGGTGGAACCTAGATTGGTTCCTCCAGGAATTCCTCCTCGACGTAGGCCATTGGAGAAGTATGAGGCCACCCTGTGCATTGAGTCCTAGAAATGGACAGGGCCCGCTCTAGATTATGCAAGCGTCTCTACTTGGATGCATGATTGTACCAGGCAGGGCCTCGCCTAGGCTTTCCTCTCTCTCTCGACATGGCGGAGCCAGGGGGCAAAGAATCAACTGAATTGTAGCCAAGAGAACCAATTGTGATAAAACCCAATTCTCGGGCCGAGCGAGATGACAAAGCGCGGAGGCGAAGATTGTAAGCCAGGGCTAAGTGGGATAGATATCCAAGGGGTGGACATGACTGCAATGCATCAACTCGTACTCAGCACCCGCCTCCTGCCATTAATCAACAAGACCTCCATTAAACTAACACGAGGGAGTTGTCCTCCCTTCCTCTACAAGTTATTAAGGTCACCCTACATTCAAGACTGAGGTGAGGGACGTTGGTTGGCCATATTTATGGTTGAGTTAACGGGAGGGTTGTGTGGCCTCCTTCTATTACATGGCACACCATCCTGGGCATTAATATAGTACATTAGTATCATAATTAAATTATATTAATTACTTCCATTTTTTTTAAGGACTTAAATAAGGTTAAGGGAGGGATAAACATTGGATTTAATCGGTAAGATAGAGTGATTGACGAGTGCCCCACAGCGCTAGCATAGCTAGAAAGGAGAGAGAATTAGTAGCTCACCTGGATGAAGATACCAAGCTTAGAGGCTTTTTAACCTGACCCTTAGCCACTTACCTTATGGGAGTAATGTTTGTTTACAGACAAGTATAAAGAAACTTATGCCTAAACCTTACGTTTGCAAGTTTAAGTTTGAGAAAAACATTGAACATAAAACCTTTTCTAATAAGCATTTGGTTGGATGCAGATTTAGTTATTCGAGATGGTTAGGACTAGGGGAAATCGAGGTCGGGGGGCATCGTCGCAAGGACCATCGATACTGGTACCACCACCACCATCGCCTGAGCTAGCTCTCATTTTTCACTCCTTGGAGGTTGTTAATGAGACATTAAAGGGACGTCGGTCAACAGATGTCGAAGTGGAACTCCTATCATCTGGCGCAGGTAACCCTAAAGCATCAAGGGACTCATTGGGAGGGCCTCCACCAGGGGACATCACCAGAGAACTACAGAAGATCAAACTCCCAAAGTTTGTGGGAGGATGTGCAAGTGAACATGTTGAGGCATGGTTGGAAGGAATGACGAGATGTTTTTCCTTGAGAGACTATGCTTCCCCTTCAAAAGAGAAGATAGTGATCTTTTACTTGAGGGATAGTGCCTTGAACTGGTGGGGTAATCTAGAGAGGCAGTTGCACCTTACCCCAGACACTGTCTTGTGGGAGCTTTTTGAGGAGAGGTTCTGGAGAAAATATTTTCATGCTTACTATGAGGAACAATAGGTAGGAGCATTTCATGCCCTAATTCAGGGAAACGGGACCGTGGAAGAGTACGAGATCAAGTTCATGGAGTTAGTAAAATATGTCTCGTACATGGATACCGATCAATGACAAGAAGAATGTTTTGTGTACGGGTTAAACCCTAAGATAAGGGCCATGGTGTGTATGTGGAAACCATCGTCAATAGTTGAAGTAGTTGAAAATGCTCATTACGCGGAGGAGCATATGAGCTTAAATGAGGGTATGAGATCAACCATTCCACAACATCCTGGATTCATGGGGAAGGCCCCTAGGAATTTCTCCAGGGGAGGAAGCTCTAGGCCACCTCCTTATGGAAATAAAGTCACACCTAGAGTAGTTACAACATGTATTTCAATGGCAACAAGTGCAACATCCCACTCATCACCAACAACATAGGCAGGTCCATGACCTTCTAAGGAAGAAGAAAGTAGGGGCAAGGGCTCCAGGGGAAGGAACTCATTTCAGAGGCATTCATAGGGAAGCACCCAAGTTCCACCCTATGTTACTTTTTGGGGGTGCGGAGGACCTCATTACCAACGTGATTGTCCAGAGTCACAAGTAGGGTTTGTGCATAGAGAAGGAAAGGCCTCGATGGGAAGAGTGAGTAGTAGCCACCAGATTTATGCAGTGGTTAATAAATGCCAGGAAGAGCATCAATCCACTATGGTGGAGTCGTCAGGTACGCTAAATCATGTCAATGTTAAAATTTTATTTGACTATGGTGCTACAGATAGTTTCATTTCACCTTGTACATTAGAAAAGTGTGGGTTGGCAACCTACAAGCACGATGACTTTAAACAAGTCGAGATGGCTTCGGGGGAAAGACAAGCGGTAGGACCTAGTCTTGATAATTGTCTAGTAGATCTAGGAGTGTGTACTACTAGGCTGAACGTGTATGTCACTGATCTAGGGACGTATGACCTAATCATTGAAATGGACTGGTTAGAATCTCATTGAGCTACAGTAGATTGTTTCGCGAAGAGGGTGTTTTTCGTTGATGATGAAGGAAGGACAATAGAGATCCATGGTATACAGAGGAAGGTGTGTCTACGCTTTATCTCAAAAATGAAGGTTAAATGTTGCATGAGGCATGGTTGTCAATTATATGTAGTGGAAGCAGAAAATGAAGGGAAAGGACCCTCCATGGATCAGTATCTAGTATTATCAGAGTTTAAGGATTTTTTCCAAAAGAGTTTCCAGGGTTACCTCGTGAGAGGGAGATTGATTTTACCATTGAGCTAAAACCTAGTGTAGAGCCAATTTCCAAGACACCATATAGGATGATGGTTCCATAACTTTGTAAGTTGCAGATACAATTGAAGGAACTACTTGACTTAGGGCTAATAAGGCCTAGTGTCTCACCTTGGGGTGCACCAATAATTTTTGTCAAGAAGAAGGATGGTTCCTTATGAATTTGTATAGATTACAGAGACTTGAACCGTGCTACAATGAAAAATAAGTACCCAATTCCACAGATAGATGATCTCTTTGATCATATGAAAGGAGCAGTAGTTTTCTCAAAAATTGATCAGCGGGCAGGGTATCACTAGTTAAGGATTAAGGAAGGTGATATTCCTAAAACTGCCTTTCGAACTCGATTTGGGCATTACGAGTTCGTTGTAGTACCTTTTGGTTTGACCAATGTACCAGCAGTATTCATGAGCCTCATAAATGGTGTATTCTGAAAGTACTTAGACCACTTTGTACAAGTCTTTCTGGATGATATCCTCATATATTCCAAGAACGAAAGAGAACATAATGAACACTTGAGAATGGTGTTGTCATGCCTTAGAGAGAACAAATTATATGGCAAGTTGTCGAAGTTTTCTTTCTTCCAGAAAGAGATTCACTATTTAGGTCATATCATTTCCGATGAAGAAATCTATGTGGACCCAGAAAAGGTGAAGGTCGTTATGGAATGGCTAGTGCCAAAAAATGCTCATGGGGTGAGAAGCTTCATGGGGATAGTTGGTTATTATCAGAGGTTTTTGGAAGGGTTCTCTAAGATAGTGAAACCCTTCACCACCTTGCATTATAAGGGGTTCAAGTATAAATGGACAGATGAATGTGATATTCCATTCATCGAACTTAAGAGGTTACTAACCAGTGCACCAATTCTACAAGTGTCGGATATGGAAAAATACTTCACAGTCTGCACGGATGCCTCAAAGAAAGGATTGGGGGTCGTGCTAATGTAGGTTGGGGGAGTGATGGTGTATGCATCAAGAAAGTTGAAGCAACATGAGGAGATTTACACTACTCATGATTTAGAGTTGGAAGCTATGATGTTTGCTCTGAAGCTTTGGAGGCATTATCTAGTGGGGCAAAGCTTTGACCTCAAAACAGACCATGAATGATTAAATCATATCTTCACTCAAAGGGATATCAATGCTAGGCAAAGTTGATGGAGTGAGTTTATGAGTGAGTACGATTTTGGAATTCCGTACATCAAGGGAAAGGAGAATGTGGTCGTGGATGCCCTGAGCAAGAGACCATGTGTCTTCTCCTTGGTACCGTTAAAAGTTAATCTGAGGGAGCGAGTGTTGGGGAAACTTCTTGGAGATAGTTTTTATTTAAAAGTTACTTCAACCCTCCAGAGTGGGAGCAAATTAGAGCCAAAGTACGAAGGATATAGCCTGGAAGCAGATGGATTATTAAGATATCAGGGAAGGATGTACATCCCCGAAGGTGGGGATATTCGAAGCATCATACTCAAGGAATCCCATAGAGAACTTTATTGTGCACATCCAGGTGTGAAGAAAATGTACAAAAGCATGAAGAAGTTTTTCTTCTGGGTAGGCATGAAGCGTGATGTAGTCCATTTCATCATCAAGTTCCTAGAGTGTCAACAAGTGAAGGATGACCACCACCACCCGGCAGGTCTCCTACAACCGCATGATGTTCCTATGTCCAAGTGGGAAGTCATTTCTATGGATTTTGTTGTGGGGTTGCCACTCACATCGCACAGACACAATTCCATTCTTGTGATAGTTGATAAGTTGACCAAGAGTGCTCATTTTATTCCAGTTAGAGACACTTATGATGTCACTGATGTGGCACGCGTGTTTATAAGTGAAGTCATCCATCTGCATGCGTTACCTAGGAAGATCATTTCAAATAGGGACTCTCGATTCACATCTAGGTTTTGGACAAGTTTGCAGTCAGTGTTGGGAACTCAGTTGAATTTAAGCACATCATATCATCCTGAAACAGATGGGAAAACTGAGAGAGTAAATCAGGTTATGGAAGACATGCTTAGGATGTATGTTATGGATAATCAAACACATTGGGAGAAGTACCTACCTTTGGTAGAGTTCGCCTACAATAACAGTTTTCATAGCTCCATTGGAATGCCACCCTATGAAGCTATGTATGGAAGGCCAGGAAAGACACTGTTGAGTTGGGAAAGGTTAGAAGATCAAGTGACAGTTGGGCCAAAATTGATTCAAGAGATGGAGGAACAGGTGATTCAAATTAGGCAAAGACTAAAGGAAGCACAGGATTGACAGAAAAGTTATGATGATGGACATAGGACTAACCAAAGTTATAAAGTGGGAGATCAAGTTTTCATTTGTATCAGGCCTAATAAGAGTACCATTCAGTTCGGAAAGGGGACAAAGTTGTCGCCTCAATTTATAGGACCGTTCAAAATACAAGAGAGAATTCGACCTATTTCCTATCGTCTCGTACTGCCATCCCACTTGCATAAAACTCATAATGTTTTTCATGTATATGTTCTACGTCATTATATTGTTGACAAATATCACAAACTAAATTGGAAGGAATTACAGGTCTTGGACGCGGGAATCATCATGGTTGAACCGTTACGCATATTGGACCATAGGGTTCGACAGCTTAGGAATCATCTAGTAGACCAAGTTAAGGTCCATTCGGACAAGTATAGCCCAGGATATGCTACTTGGGAGGATGCAGGGACCTTACGATGAGATCATCCCTCACTTTTTTTACCACCTCGGGAATATGTTTCCCAAAGGTTGGGTCTATGTAATGCCACCTTTTGACTTAGACAGCTAGAATTACTTACGACCTAATCGTATTTTATTTTCTTATTAACTGTGAAACTATTAATGATACACTTGAAATTTTAGACATATGGACCTATGTGAATGTCAATTCTATGAATGTTTATTGTTATTTGAATTATGATGGATATTATGTGATCTAAAAATGAAGAAGACTTGTATTCTTGAAATTATTTGCAAGTAAAATTTGTGTGTTAAAATGCAAATGGATCAACTTTGCAACACAACTTTAATAGAATTTACTCATTCAAGATGCATATAAACAGCAGCAATAGCAGTGAACAGAAAACACATAACACAGCAAATGATAAAGGAGTTCACCCCTCTCTTGGGCTACATCTCCTGATCCAGCTTCCAATGGATCATTTGTATTATTTGCTCAAAGTGATCAAAAATGTGCTTTACAATGCTCAAAATTCCAAATAGACTGCTCAAATGGCTTCAGAATGTCCACAAACCCCTAGCTGGGCTTTTTCAGCACCTCATTTGGCCAAAAATTGAAGAAGATAGGCTTCCTGGAAGTCCCCCTTCAAACTTGTTGTCTCTGCATCTACAAATCGCACCCTTGTTGGCTCAACCTAGCCCATACGCATATTTAAGCATTAAAACTTAGCATCGAACGCAACCGTGCAAATTGTAGGACAGTTACAGGCACACCTAGCCCTTAACCGCCAGGGCTATGGTCGTATGACCCATATGACCGCGCGCAAGTGAAAACATAGGCCCTCGTTTCCACAAGCCAATGGTTAAAGAACAAGTGGCGGGTCGTTTGTATAACCGTTGAACTGAATTCAAACCAAATCGCACGCACGCATATATGGCATAACATGTGGTCATATTACAACAATGTATGCGTCCAGGGGCTGGGGCTAAGCCCCAGCCCGGACCCCCGCGCCAAT
This sequence comes from Picea engelmannii, assembly GCA_009831015.1. Lineage (NCBI taxonomy): Eukaryota > Viridiplantae > Streptophyta > Pinopsida > Pinales > Pinaceae > Picea > Picea engelmannii. Next base: position 517,101 of record ML781993.1, read on the forward strand.
ACATAACAAATCAAACTTAAATAAATATGAAACCATATATATAACAAGGATTATGGTGTGGCGCGTTGGCAATGAAAACTTTGTAAAGGTTGTATTCGTGGGTGGAGCTCACGGGGTCGAACCCGGTGGACTCCAATAAAGTTTTATACAACAACCAATAACAATGTGCCACGTGTTGCAATGTCATTCATCCACATATGGCAATTGTCTACCACTCAGCCCTGCCATGTGTCATATGGACTGCCACGCCAGCAGCCGCACGGACTGTACAGTCAGCATCCCTTTTTTTGCATGTTTGTCATTTTGAACAAAACGCGATATCTCTCGCTCCCGACGTCCGTTTGAACCCAAATGAGTTGTTTTGGGTTCATAACGATGAGACCTACGCTCCCATTTGATTTGAATCGATTCCAAGCAATTTGAATTTTTGAGCAAAATTTGATCCCCTGGATCACACCTCCCCATTGGAAAGATTTTGGACCTCCAAAAGACTATTTTCAGTCTATTTGAAGATGAGGGTATAGCTCCCTCACCTTTTCAAACTCAATCCACTTGGCTTTGCTTGGATTTGTACCTTTAAGACCAACTCGAAGATACTCCACATTTCCTCGTTTTGAAGTTCGCATTCTCCTGTCAAGGATTGTGTCTTCATGCAGTTCTGTAAGATATTTTGGGGTAAAATCATCTATATAAGGAATTTGAACATGCTCTCCTTCATCATCAATCAAAGGAGGCTCATACAATTTCAAATTCTCAACATTAACAACTGCATACATTTGCATATAAGGA
>ML781993.1:517989-530180 GCA_009831015.1 Picea engelmannii
AAAAAAAAAAAACAACGAGGCCTATACTCCCGTTCGATTTGAAGCGATTCCGAGCACTTTGAATTTTTGAGCAAAATTTGATCCCCTGGATCATTTTGCATCCTATTTCTAGCTTGAAAATTTTGACATTTAAAGTTGTTGGTACGTGGATACCGAATTGAGGATATGATTAAATGCATTTACATGATAATAATGCATAGATATGTATGATTTTGTGTTATAGACTAATTTGCAGGTCAATGGGCTATGAAATAGCCAAAGGATAATGATAATAAAAGGTTGATGTCGTGAACATCAACCAAGAAACACTATGGTATAAATCTTTGTATGTGAAATTATGTTGGTTCAAATTCATTGTTATGATATGTGGACAAGTGCAGGTTTTTCAGGTGGCAAGACTGCCTGAAACTAAATATACGATGACAAAATTCCAGCAACATAGTGCCACTGTATGGTCCATGGTAGGGTGTTGACCCTAGTTCTATTAGGATGGGTGGAGGCATTTCCCACCATGTATTCTCTGAAACTTGGAGTCATGGGAGGACGGTGTTAGCTCACACTCCCCTAGACGTGTGATGATGACTGTCAGTTTCCTATTGGGGAAGCTTGGTCAAGAGAGTTGACACTTCTGCTTACGGGTTCTATCTAGAGTTAGGTCAATATAGTTGACGCTCCAAGATAATCTAGCAGATGAAGGATAGGGAAGGAAGATGGAAGTAGGTTAGTGAGGAAGGATGACTAGAAGTAGTTAAGAGTGTGTGGAGTTTCCACCTTATAGTAGAATTTCTTGATTTCCTCTTTTTCAAATATATATGTATATTTATATTTGCTTAACTTAACTACAATTATCTAAGTGAATGTTGCTTGTGTTAAATTATTAATTGAGGTATTTTGAGAATATTTTAAATGGTTTACTATTCTTTATGAAATGAATGGCATTGTTGATTGGATTGGAAGCATACAAGAATTTCCTTAGGTGTGATAATTATTGTCATTAGTACACATGTGAGTCTTGTATGTGTTAGATACACATGCATGCCTTGCACATGTACACTAGTATGTATAAGTGTTTTAAATTGATGATGTTGTTTATCTGATATGGATGTATGAATCATGTATCATTACCCCTGTATTGTAAATTAGTCTAACTTCGGGACAAAGTTTCTTGAAGGGTGAGTGTATGTAACAACCCAATTTGATTTTTTTTTTATCATAATTTGTTAAGTTAAATTAAATTAATTATTAAATATATTTGAATCATTTTTTTTATTTTGTTATTTAATGGTAGGTGAGGGNGGGGTAAGGTAGTTGGGAATTGAATGAGGGAGGGGGATTCGAGAGAGGAGGATAAGGCATAGGGAAGGGGACTTGGAAGAGGGGCATTTTTTTTTCTGGGAAAAACATTTGGAGAAGAAGGAAGGGGGGGGGAGGCTGGAAGCCAAAAATTCTTTGGGGATCTTTACTAGGGAATTGGTGTTGCTGGGATTTTGGGCTCAGGGGCCAGGGAATCTAGTTTCTTGGAGCTAGGGAGCTGGAGAGGCTCTTTTCCTAGATGGTTGGGATGAAACAGTTTCAGGTAGGAAGTTTAAGGCACTTTCAAGCAAGCAGTTTCAGCAGGGCAACTTTCTTCTTCAAGAGGTAATTCTGCAATTATTATTTTTGTACTAAATTCAATTAAATCAAGTTATAGAATTTATAGGTATACTATGTGATGTTTAAATTTTGTTGTTAAATCTTGCAACTAGAAAGAAATAAGTCCCTTATCTTGAGTAAAACAAAAATATAGATTTACAGTAATTTTTATAAGCCTTTATGGTCGTTACATATATGATCGATATTTTATTACAATGATGAGTGCTCCATATATAGAGAACTAAGGTGACCATCCATGAATGGATACATCACTTGGATAATAAATAACTACTTGTTTATTATATATATTTATACATTGTATTATATGGATACATTCTTCCATCTTCCATATATATATATATATATATATATATATATATATATATATATATATATGGAAGATGGAAGAATGTATTCCTGATCTTGTCCAAATATCAACACTCCCTCTCAATGAGGGAGACATTATTCATCATGCCAAAGCTTGTCTCTAAAGTATACAAACTTCATCCTAGACTCATGACACTTGTATGTCGGTCTTTGGGAGATGTCTCTCTCCCACCTGAACCGAGGGTAAAATTTCCTTTGCGACTCTCCCTCTGAGTCAATTGACTCTCTCTGAGATCAGGCTCACTTTGGGTCTGCATGTGATAGCATCTAGAATCTTGAGTCTTTATCATTGTTTTGTCAAATTATCATGACTAGGATAAATACCACACCAGGGTTGTTCACCACAAGTACACCCCTATGAGTGAATGTCATCATGATGCTAACTGACACATGGAAATCACCTCAAGCACCTCGAGTCCATATTATTCCTTATCATGATTAAGGAAGGACTACACCTGGTCCCATTTATCACAAGTACACCCTTGTGATAAATGTATCATATCTCCATTGGTCTACAACCCAATCTAGAAGAAGGTTCTCCTAATTCTTGCTAGGGTCATTCACATGTGTTTATACACGTCATGAAGTTGGTATCCACAAGACTTGAGATATCTCATCCTACAAGGGGTGGCCAGTCCCTTGGGGTTGATTAAGCTAAGTCATCTTGGACCATACTTGAGATATCGAGGTTCCCTCATGAAACCAATGTCTCAGCTCACTCATGAACTGTGTCCATACTAGATATCTTGTGGTTCCCTCGTGGAACACGTGTCTAAGACATATCAAGGTTCCCTCATGGAACCAATGTCTTCTCTAGGACACATCGAGGTTCCCTCATGGAACCAATGTCCCCCAAGACATATCGAGGTTTCCTCATGGGACTAATATCTTGGTTCCTTCATCTAAGCATCTGAGGCACATTAGGATGAAGTCCACATTCCCCCCTACTAGTCCACATATGACCTTCTAGGGAGAATGTCTCACGCTTGTTGCCTAAAACATCAACGCTCCCTCTTAAATAGGAAGGTATCTTTCCACGATGTCTTCATCTAGTAGTCCACTGACTACTCTGCAGTCAACTAGTAGCACATGACTACTACCATGTCATTAATAGCTTTGAATCATCCATCACAAACTATGTGATCAAGCAACACACAACTGCTCCAAGTGATATGGTAATCTCTGTGGCAATCAACTAGTAGCACATAGCTACTACAATGTCATCCAATAGAACATGATTGTGTTGATCCATAGTAGTACACAACTATTGTCCAATGGTACACAACCACTGCTAGTAGCACACAATTATTGTCCAGTGACACGCAGTCACTGCCAGTGGTACACAACCACTGTAGTAACACACAACTATTGTCTAGAGACACACGGTCTATTCCAGTGGTACACAACCACTATAACATACCCAACAACCCCCATGTTGGGCTATGCTACTTCAAGCGGTAACATACCCAGCCACCCATAGGCTGGGCACACTACCTCAAAACTCACTTCTGAACTAATTTAGAATTCAGATAAATTTCTAATTAATAAAGAGGCATGAAATATTCACATGCAAAGTTTAAGATTCATGCTACAACATAAAGAAATGAGACATGAGCCATGCACCGCAATAACCAGCAAGAATGCATATTATAGATACAAATTTCATAGATAAATAAATACACAGGTAAATAAAACCATGATAGAGAGCACTTATCTTTAATGAAACGAATCACCAATTAGTTGCATACCAAGGATGTTCCACCCAACCATAAACATTGTTGTTCTGAGTCTCAACAACAATGTCACCCCTGAGCCAGGGCTATGAATCCACAAGGACAGTTCCAGAGTGTCACTCAGCTTCCAAAATCAGTCAACACTCAAGCTCTCATAGGGTTTTCAACACACACAGCAATCCAGAGTACACCATCTCTCTTCTACCCATCCTGCACAACCCAAGAGAATGGACCCCCTTCTCTGTCACCCTGTCCCTAGGGATATCCACCTCCTTCCAAGGCTCCAATGCATCTGGTCAAGAATATCCATGTCGAGACTCTCAGGATTTGTAGCTGTGGGAAAAACTTAACGCATGTCAATGCATCTTAGACATGCAGACATTAATTCATGGATGGAATACACCAATAGTCATTACAACCAACAAAATCATGGCTCCTCTCCAACAATTCGTTTTTCTTTCCCAAGCCAAAAACACGAATGAGGAATGATGAGTGGGTGAAAGAATGAATGGAGAGAGAACATAATGAAAGGTGTGAACAATGAATAATGAGTGAGTGAGTGAAGAAGAAGAAGAAGAAGAACCCCCAAACATCCCACAAGATGGGTTTATATATTTACTTGCAAATCTAGAACCACATGGCCTCCCCCCAAGAATCTCATATAACCACTCCTCTCCATTAAAAAAATTATGGGTAAATAAAATATAAAATAATACTCAACCCCTCAAGCCCCTCTCTTGTGGAATCATATCCACCTATAACTCTTTTCCTTGTCCGTCTAGCAGCCAATGATGTATTTATTATTAATAATGATCAAAAATTTGCATTTCCTAGGCACACTTGCCTCTTTTAATTGTTTGGGCACTCTGGCCTTTTATAAATTAACAAAATACATTATTTAATACGGGGCGCAAAATCGAGGTATGAAATTCCCCTCCCCCTTATTTAAGGCATTGTCCTCAGTGCATATAAAAAACAAAAATCAAAAATTTCAAAATTTATTTAAAAAGTTGTGGGTACTCTGATTGCATGGCATATTCATGCTCCCAAGTAGCATATTTGGGACCATAGCAGGTCCACTGGAATTTTACCAGCTCTATAACTCGATTCCGGAGCATTTTGAATTTTATGTCCAATATTCGTATTGGTTGGACCTGAAAGTATCCGTCTGTCTCTACCCGAATCAGATGCCAATCAATAACATGATTAGGATCATGTACATATTTTTTTAGCAAAGAGACATGAAATACATTATGCACATTCATCGAATCAGGGAATGCAAGCATGTATGCAACTCGCTCTATTATATCCAATATCTCAAATGGACCACAGAATCTGGTTGCTAGCTTTGTACAACTACCCAACTTCAAAGAGATCTTCTTGGGCTTCACTTTTAAAAGCACATGCTCCCCCACTTTAAATTCTCTAGTTGTCATGTTCTTATCTGCATAATTGTTTTGTCTATCTTGAGCTGCCTTTAAATTCTGCTTAATTATAACCATCTGGTCTTCCATATTCTTGAGCAATTCTAGCCCAAGTACCACTCCATATGTTGGGTTTTCCCAACTCACTGGAGTATTTTATTTCCTACCATACAAAGCTTCAAATGGGCTCATTTCCAATGAAGCTTGATACCCATTATTATAAGAAAACTCAACCAAGTGCAAGTAATCCTCCCACTTATCCATCACATACATTATCCACGTGTCTTCGATTACTTGGTTGACTCTCTCTGTCTGCACATCTGATTGTGGATGGTATGTTGTGCTAAAGTTCATATTTGTACCAAATCCTTTAAACAATCCCCTCAAAAAATTTGAAGTAAACTTTGTGTCTCTATCTAAAACAATTGTCTTAGGTATCCCATGCAACCTAGCAATATCCCTCATGTAAATTTATGCAATATTAGTTGTTGTATGAGTCGTTTTTATAGGAACAAAATGAGCAGCCTTTGTCAATTTATCAACTACTACCATGATTGAATCATGTTTTCTTATTGTCATGGGCAATTTAGTTATAAAACCAATGGTTACCACTTCCCATTTCTTCTCTGGAATTGGTAATGGTAATGGTTGTAGCAAAACCATTAGGTGCCTATGCTCAACCTTCACTCTCTAACATTCCATACATCTGTAAACGTAATCAGCAACATCCTTTTTCATTCATGGCCAAAAGAATTATCTTCTTACTGCTGCAATTGTTTTCTGGTAATCGAGATGTCCGACATATGGAACATTATGCATTTCTTTTGATACCAAGTTCTTAAGTTATTTGGAACTAGGAACATAAATTCTATTTTTATGCATAAGTAATCCATCTTCCTTCATCTCATATTCTTTAATTTTCTGTTGTACATTTTCTTACTGTAAGCTTTGTTTTACCCGTAGGTAATGTTGATCTGTGACAACAACATCTAAAATTTTGCTCTTTAAATCTGATTGATGTGTACTAACAGTTGTAGCATGCATGAGATGTACTCTTCTACTAAGTGCATCGACAACTTTATTTTCTTTTCCTTTGATATGCTTGATGTCAAAATCATATTCACTTAAAAATTCCATCCATCTCATTTTTCTGGCATTTAAAGTTGGTTGTTCAGAAAGATATTTTAGACCACTATGGTCAGTTCTTAATTCAAATCTCTTCCCCATGAGATAATCCCTCCACATCTTCAATGTGTGAACAATGGCAGCAAGTTCCAAATCATGTGTGGCATAGTTCCTCTCATGTTCTTTAAGTTTTCTAGACTCATACCCAATGACATGCCCATTTTGAGTAAGGACTCCACCAAGTCCTTCTTTGCATGCATTTGTACATACCAAAAAACTTTTATTTGGGTCAACAATCTTTAAAATAAGAGCACTAGTAAGCAATTATTTCAACAAATTAAATTTCTCTTCACACTCTGTTGTCCATTCAAAATTAATTCCCTTCTTTTGCAAAGAAGTGATGGGATGAGAAATCTTATAGAACCATGGTATAAATCTTCTATATTAACTAGCCAACCCCATAAAATATCTGACTTCTGAAACATTCATGGGTGTTGGCCATCCTCTAATGGCTTCAATCTTCCCTGGATCCACTGTTATACCTTGTTATGAAATAATGTGTCCCAAGTAATGAATTTGTTCTTGGTAAAAAGAACACTTACTAAGCTTGGCATACAGCTGATGTTCCCTCGGCACTTGCAATACCAATATTAGGTGATGCTCATCCTCTTCCTCTAACTTAGAATAGACAAGTATGTCGTCCAGGAATACTATGACAAACTTATCCAAATAATTTCTGAATATGTCATTCATTAAGCACATAAAGACAGCTGGTGTATTGGATAGTCCAAATGGCACCACTAAAAATTCATAATTCCCATACATGGTTCTAAAGGTTGTCTTATCGATGTCTTCTTCCTTGATTCTTACCCGATGGTACCTTGATCTAAAGTCTATCTTTGAAAATATATTTTCCCCTCTTAGTTGATCAAAGAGGTCATCAATTCTGGGTATAGGGTTGTTCTTCACAATGGATTTATTCAGCTGTTGAAAGTCAATACACATCGTCAAAGTTCCATCATTCTTTTTGACAAAGAATATTGGTGCTCCCCAAGGTGAAACACTTGGACGTATGTACCATTTCTTCAACAATTCTTTCAACTTCATTTGTAATTATTTTAATTCTAGTGTACTCATTCTGTAAGGTTTTTTTGATATCAGGGCAGCTCCTAGCACTAAATCAACAGAACAATATATTTCCCTCTTTGGTGGAAACCCTGGTATTTCTTGGAATACATCTTCAAATTCTTGTAGTACCGAAAATTCTTCGAGGCTTGGCTCCTTTGTCTTTTTTGGCTCCTCCACATGGGTTGCATACAATTCGCATCCTTTTTTGAAACATCTCTTAAGCTGTAAGGTTTAAATCTCCCTTATAGAGATGGGTCTTCGAACTCCTTTCACAATGCTCTATTTTCCTTCTTCATCAAGACATGTAAATGTCTTGTTATGACAATCTAGGACAACGTGATGCTTGTCCAACCAATCCATTCCAATTAGAATATCATAAGACCCCAATGGTATAATATTTAGATCAACATTAGTATTTACACCATTAAGACTTATGGAACAACCTCATACCATATCATGGATCCTCCTTTTGGTTCTAGTGGCTAGCTAAACCAAACGTGATTTTTCAGGCTTACTTTTCTCCAAATGTAATCTATCCACTATTTTAGGATCAATGTAACAATGACTTGCTCCTGAATCAATTAAAATAGAAATAGGTTGATTAATGATCTTACCTTCCACCTCGATCATATTGGATTGGTACTCTACTTATCGATCATCTAAAGTTGCATATATTCTTCCCATGTCTTTTACTATCGTAGCCTCTTGGATGTTGTGCATGGTCTTCACTTTGTCCTTTCTGTGAGGGAAATCCTTGTAGAGGTGATCTTCTTTGCATCCCCAACATTGGATTGGTGGTCTTCCCATTTTTCCCAAGGAGTCTTCTCTCTTGGATCCATCCTTAGCACACTGGTCTAGCTGATTTTTATTTGAGCTATTTCTATTGAAAAGAGGTTTGAATCATTTCTTTCTCTGATTAGACTTCTCCTTCTTCTTATCCTTCCAAGATTTCTGCAAAGACTCTCTTCCCTTGCCTTGATCATACATGTACGTATCCTTCCTAATGGTCCAGTCAAAGTCTTGGGTTCATCATATTGAATCTTCTCTTTATAAAAGGATGGAATTCCACTCAAAAACCTCTGTATTTTCACTTTCTCATATTTTATAAACCCCACATACTTTAGTAGCCCCAAGAACTTATTTTCATACTCTACCATGGTCATGCTTCCCAGCCTAAGTTCAAAGAACTCTTGCATTTGCTTGTCATAGAAGTTCTCTGAAAGGTACTCCTTCTGAAAATATTTCTTGAACTCATGCCTCTAATTGACCCCTTTACCTTATCTTGAGATTGACGCTAGGACCAAGTCCTGCGGACTTCGGCCTTTGGCTATTCTCCCTTTTCAATATTCCAACTTCTCCTGGAGTAAACTTCGATGAAACCCTATTATTAACTCCACTAGCAGATCAGACTGCTTATTGTTGGTTAACCCCTCCGCTTATGTTATCCTTCCACTAGCTTAATCTGATGGCTAGGACTTAATCAAGCATTAGGATGGACAGTCCTTAATCACTTCGGGACTTCGACGCTCCGGGACTCCGAGACATTTCAACTCTCGAGTCATTCCACTTCCCCGAAGTGATATATGTTGAAGTGCTTAAACCATATTTCCACTGCTTGATCTAACGGTTGAGAAAGGTCGTGAAGGGATCTTATATCAATGGTCTACATGAATTCGTGACTTTGGTATTCATCACTTTCATTGGTAGAGACATTGGACACCCCCGGAGGCCATACTCTCGAAGATGACATAGCATGTTGATGTCACCTATGGTGACATGGACCCATGGCATGTGTGCCACGTGTCACTAAAAAATGAACAGTTTGGGGTCCAAAAGGTACTGAATCTGGGTGACACATGTCCCCACATGACACCCCTGCCACGTGGCCTATGACACATCATCAATCAAACGAATGATCCACATTCCTCCGCTCCAGATCTAACGGCCTGCGTGATTTCACGGATTGTGGATTTGCACTTCGTGGTTTCGACACTTCGCAGTTTCGACACTTTAGGGATTTGGCACTTCAGGGATTTTCCCATTCTCCAGTAATCGCCGAAGTGGAAAAGTTACGAAGTCCCGAAACTTCATTATCCTTCCACTTCGGATCTACAACTCGCATTACTCTCGAATTCCTATCAGATCGGATGGTTGGCGGGACTTCACGACTTCGGCCTTCGATATTTCTGGAGGCTCAAAATTCTTATATTCGGAGGGTCAACACTGGATGACCACGATCAATGGTTGATATTTCACCTAATCTTCCTATCATATCAGACGGTCGATGAGACTTCACGACTTCGGCCTTTTTCATGCTTCTACCTTGACTCCCATAAACATCGAAGCGACGAATTTCCAGAGTTTTCCATCTCTTTCTTGGCTTCGATCAATGGTTGTGATCGCTCCCGAGATACAAAAGGGATAGCCACAATTCTATGATCCTTTACAAAGGATCGTTGTCTGCACGATGCTCTAGATTTTGTGCGATCTCTACATCACTACCTCTCCTAAGATTTAATATGGCAAGGACATATCCATTTTTAACCATTATACCCTATCCACAGTTCCGGCCCATACCAGTCTGGCGTTTCAACCTGAAGCTTTGATACCAATCTGTGACATACCCAGCCACCCACAGGTTGGGAACACTACCTCAAAACTCACTTCTGAACTAATTTTGAATTCGGATAAATTTATAATTAATAAAGAGGCATGAAATATTCACATACAAAGTTTAAGATTCATGCGGTAGTTTGGGTTTGCAAACCCCTCATAGAAAAAGCAAGGCATAGGCGGCCCCAACCCATAAAACAAAGGGCAAAGCAGGGGTGGACAACCTCAGGACAACCAGTCTAAACCGCAAACCAATAAGGACAATGGGAAAACAAAGAAAGACATTGGGAAGTGGTGTGAGTTCCATAAGAGCCCCTGGCATAACACTGTTGAATGCCACTCAAAGAAGTCATTGGTGTCCAAGGTGAAATATTGTTAATCAGATGTGGGCTCTGACTCTGAATTAGAACCAGAAACAGGGAGACATATCATTGACACATAACCCAATTCCATCGTTGCTAGTGTTAGCACTTGGTAAATTTCCTAAAGGTTGAAAAAGAAGAAATCTACGAAGGTAACTTTATCCAACCGCTTTTAAAGCTGGGATCTATCCCTTCCAGCTTCAGAGAGGGATCTCTCTATATGATCTAGCTTTGTTTCTAACTTTAGATATTAGGCTAGGTAAAGGAACAGGTAGGTTTGGTTGTAAAAGTGTTTATGAATTGGTTGAGACAGTCTACACCTCCATTGGGCTATGGGGTCTATGTTACAATCAATGTGAGATTCAAACTAGAAATGTAAAGGAAAACTTCCACAGGGCGAGATAATATACTCACTGGATCTTAATAATTTAAATGATGGACAGAAGAAAAGATGAGATAGATAATTCAACTAAGAAGCAGTTAAGAATTCCTTAATTGAAAACCTCATAAGATAAACATTAAAACCTTTAAAGTCGGAAACAGGGTATCCAAGATAAATACTGCAACATGCGTTACTTTTAAAGATTAGTTCAGAAAACAAAATGATCACAAAGCAAGAAAAAAATTCAACTTAGAGAATTAACATCACCAGTGAATACACGCAAGAATCCTGTAAAAAGCTTCCTCTTTATTAATGGAAGATCTTCTTCAAAAATGGTTACCGTCTGATAGCGTAAGGGTGCAAAGATCAACAACCCTCAATACTTCTAAAAGTGAAGTATTTATAATTCAAATTACAAACATTCATGTCATAACTGATCCGGACGTGCTCATTCTATTTTTAGCCTAACTGATTTAACTAATCAAAACTGCTTGATGACTTGGTACAACTGCATGCGGAATTTCTGGGGTAGGTCGTTGGCGAGGCTCCTGTGTAACCTCTTCTAACTAGACAAGTAACTGGACCTGGACAGCTCATTTGTTAATCGAGAAGATCGCAGAGCTCCTCCCACCTGATATGACTAGGCACAGTGACCTTGATTAGTCTCTGATACACTTCATCCATTTCCGTATATTTAGAAAACGTGGGCTTTGTGAGGAAAATGTATTGAATCTCATGTTGGATATTGATGTCCAACTGAAGGGCGTCTAGGAATTCTTTGCCAGTGATGCTTCCTTGTATGCCAGCAAACTTTGAACTGTCTTTAGACACTTCAGACAGTCTCTTTTTATAATCTGGGAGTGTCATTAATTTATCATTAATGACTTTCAGACCAGGTAGACCTTTCTTATGGAGAGTATCAATTTTGTTGAAGAACCTTTGTACTCCTTGGTCCATGACCTGAACCTTTTCTTCCAGCTGAAGCATTAGACTTCTCTTAGTCAAAACCCTTTTTACCTCAATTATGGTCTATGTTCTGTCCTCGATCTTCAATTGTTCTAGCTCTTCTCTGTTCTTAGAATTTAAGAATCTGATGATCTCATTTGCTTGTGTTGGCATGTCTCCCAACTCTATTCTAATCTTCTCAATGGCCTGTTGGCTCCTCTGGACCAACTCATTATGTTCAAACATAATCTGGATCATTGGCCATATTTCATTTATGGACATTATGATGTCTGTCCACACATTCTCTTTGACCTCAGCCAAAGTCTTCCCTGCCACTGTTTGTTTTTGGAGCTGTTGTAGTTCCTTCCTTAGCTGCTCAGTTACCTGCTTCTCTTTGGATAGGCTGGTTTGAAAATAAGTTTTGAGTTCCTGGAGATTCTCAACTTCTTTCTTAAGCCTG
>ML781993.1:558317-574555 GCA_009831015.1 Picea engelmannii
GTCAAGACCAAGACAACACAAACCAACCAAAGTGAAGATAGCAAAATATATTCAATCGTCAACTTATGTGTATGATCAAGGAATTACACAATAAAGTAAGAATGACTTTATGGGAAAAGGACATGCCGCTGTATCATATTAATAGAAAGTAGAAGATACAACCTGATCGCCTTGATGTCGCAAGCTTCCTTTCGGTGACTCTTGGTTCCAATACACACTTGCTCGATCCTTGCATGAAGAAGATCTGACTCCTCTTGATAGACTTACTAGAGTCTCCAAGATCATGTTCAAGCTAGGTCCTTCACACAATTCCTTCAGCAATTCTCCAATTAATCTTGCTTAACCTTTTCCATGAGAATCCCATCAATATATAGGAGAGGATGAGATGGTTACTTGGATGAGAATGATCCCACCAAATCAGGGAAACCAGTAAAATGATAACCATTCGAATGCCAACCCATTCTCTAGAAGATTCCCTTCTAGAACCATCGAGACTTCATCTTTTTCCAAGCTTGAGAACAAGTTCGCACCCTAGCTATGTAGCAGAGCACAAGAAGTTCACACCCTAGCTGAAGGCAACCTGCGAGAATGGGTCATTCTCATACCCTAGGATATAAGCAACCTGCGAACTCTCTTCAAAAATATGTTTTCTGGGAAGAGATGAATGTCACTTTCCTCAGGAGAAAGTTCTTGTTAGGAGCCTGAGTACACCATCATCAATACACCATCAAGATGACCAAAATCATGGGTAACAATTGGGGTACCTCTTCACTATCGGGTCAAGCACTCAATCAATTTGACCCTCAGTGCATCGTTACCCAATGGGCTATTCTAACACCACTCTTTGTCAGAAAATGAGGAAATCAAGTGTTGGATCCAAGAGTTTCTCAAAAAATGTCACATCTGACCAATCTCATCACCTTGTGGAAGCCCAATCATGCTTGTGCAGAAGAGAGATGGGACCTAGTGACTCTGCATTGATTATCGGGCCCTAAATAAAATCACAGTTAGGAATCGGTACCCAATTCCCTGAATTGACGATTTCCTTGACTAGCTCAAGGAGGACAAATACTTCAGTAAGTATTGATCTGAAGTTCAGCTACCACCGAATCCCAATAGAGCAGACCGATGTATGGAAGACTTCCTTCAAGTCCAAAGAAGGTCTTTTTGAATGGCTAGTCATGCCCTTTGGCTTGACAAATTCCCTAACAAATTTCATGAGGATGATGGATGATATCTTGTGGCCTTTCACTAATTATTTTGTGGTGGTGTATTTGGATGACATCCTCATCTTCAACGAGAGTTGGGTGGAATACTTGCCGCATATTCAATGGATTTTTCACACTCTACGACAACACAAGCTATATGCAAATTTGGAAAAATTCTACTTCGGCATGAACAGGGTCTAGTACCTAGGCTACATTGTTGATGAGCATGAATTGCATGTCGATCCAACCGAGATCCAATTCATCTGTGACTAGCCAGCCCCGACCACACTCATTGAGCTTCAGAGATTCTTAGGCCTTGCCAATTTTTGTCACAGGTTCATGTTGGGATTCTCCCACGTTGCATGGGTCCTTAGCCAAGTGACCAGGGGTGGTGGCAAGGAAAAATTCATGTGGGGCCAATCGCAACAGAAAGCGTTCGATGATTTGAAGCAGTGTGTGTGCTCATCCCCAGTGCTTTCATTACCCAACCTGCAACAGCTTTTTGAGATTGAGATAGATGCTTCAAACTATGTTGTGGGTGCAGTTCTCACTCAACATGGACATCCTATGACCTATCATAGTGTGACGCTATCTTATATCGTCTGTAAGTACCCCACTTACGACAAAAAAATGTACTCCATTGTACAATCCTATTGCTAGTGGAGGCGTTACATTCTCAGAAGGAGACAATCATCCACACTAATCATAAACCTCTATAGTTCATGCAAACACAAGGAAAATTGTAGAATGATCGCCATCAGAAGTGGTCCACATACTTGTAGCAGTTCCATCTCAACATCAAGTATAAGACATGGAGCACCAACCACATCACTGACTGCCTCAGTCAACCTCCAGTTGCAACATTAACCCCAATGCTACACTCATGTGGACATGAGACCGGTGGATGGCCCTAAATCTACGAGAGAGATCCTAACTTCACCACTACCTACCATATGTTGGGCACAAACACATTTGTCACTAATTTCCATCTTCGGGATGGGTTGTTTTGCCATCTGGGCCATCTCTGGGTTCCATCAAGAAAGCGAGTGAAGCTAACTTGGTAAGCTCACTACAATCGGGTGGCAGGACACTTCGGCATAGAAACGATAGTGGCAGTGTTGCAACAACATTTCTATTGGTCGAAACTTCAACAAGATGTCAACAAGTATATGAGGTATTGCATGACATTCTCCATTGCCAAACCGACCATTAAGAAACAAGGTGTGTACACCCATCTTCCTACTCCTGATAGGCCCTGGGAACCCATCTCAATGGACTACATGTCGGGTCTTCCTTCAACCAAGCAGGGAAATGACTGTGTTTTCATGGTTGTTGATCAATTTTCCAAGATGGCAATTCTAGTCGCTTTCAAGAAGAGCATCACAGTGGAAGCCACTGCTAAGCTCTTCTTCGAACGAGTGTGGGTACATTTTGGGATACCACATACCATTATCTTAGATTGGGATAGTCGGTTCCTCAACAAATTATGGTCGAGCCTCTGGTCACGGCTGGATACCAAGATCACCAAATCCAAGGCCTTCCACCCCCAAATGGATGGCCAAACTGAGGTCGTCAACAAGATTATCGTGCATATCTTGTGTATGTACAATTCCAAGTATCCATGCACAAGGGATGAGATTCTTCCCTATGTTCCACATAGTTACAACAGAGCCATACATAGCGCAACCAGCCACAACCCCTTTTAGTTGGGGTTGGGACTTCAACCATTGGGTCCCATGGATGTTGCACTACCCCTTGCATCCACACAGGCAGAATTGTCCCATTCTCAAACCGAAGTCGACAAATCCACCTGGTTCATTGAACAAATCCAACACATCCACCAATAGGTTCAGGATATTTTGTAGAATTCCAATGCCAAGTACAAGCAACGTCATGATCAACACTGGGTGCCCCACAAGTTTCAGGTGGGCGATAAAGTTTGGTTGCATTTGGAGAAAGAAGGCCTTATAGGACCCCATCAGAAGCTTCATCCACTCCACTATGGACCTTACACCATCACCAAGGTTGTGGGTGACAATGCTTTTGAACTAGACATTCCCTCCTTCCTTGGCTTGCACCCAGTGTTTAATGTGGACCTCCTTCGGCCATACTTTCTACCATTATTGGACACCTCAGAGATAGCAGAAAAATTGACACCAGCAGAACTCAACCCTAACTGCATGGAACATGAATCCTCTGATCCGATCTTGGATACACAAATCTAGGGTATTCATCAATAGAAGCTTCATCTTTATCGTGTTGTGAAAGTGGGGCAGCTTCTGCACCAAGGCAATTGGCTCACTCGGGGCCAAATTCTGCAGAAATTTCCTCATTTGATGGGAGAACTCAATGAAATGGAGACTCTTGCTTCCTAAGGGGGGAGGATTGATCTAGGTGGATATAGGTGGCCACCCACCTCTTCCAACTGGCTCACATACAATTTTCATCTTGGCATTTCTTTTCTAGCTTTTTGGGTCCTAAACTTCTGGGGCCATTTTGAGGCCCTAAACAACATTTTTTGGGATTGCCACAACCACACTATCTATAAAATTAGAGTGTGATGAAAAAATGTGTAGTCCTCGGATAGACCTTTCCAACGGGCTATCGTGCACCTAAGACGAAGATCGTATACAAAATTTACGACCCTGGGAAGTTGATGTACTAACTTACCCCATCGGGGCCCACATGAATTTTGTTGTTTAATATCCTAGGGTTAGGTTTTTGGATGTCTAGGGTTTTTTGATTACTTATTGATGCTAAAAAGGCTTGGAGGTCTCATTTTAATGTGCTTGGGCGAATGCACATAGGCGCCAAATCTCTTCTCAGAGATTAGCTACCACCATTCAAGCAAGATTGTTTCATTTTGCATTTTACAGTTTCAACAAATTTCTTTATTGAATAGAATTTAAGTTTCATTGTATCTCTATTATTGTTCTCTAAATATCTGTTAATGTTATAGATATGTGTTTCATTTCGTTATGCTCATAAATATGGATCACACATGTCCTTATTCCTAGACATGTTCCTATACTCTTGGTAGAGAGCATGGAGGCATAGGTTGTAGTGGAAGAAATGCACCCCTACCTCTAGTTGCCCCACCTCTCCTTCTTATTTTATCCATGTCTAACCTGGCACAAGGAAACAATTCAAATTTACTTAATTTGATTTTAAAATATTTTAATTATATTAAAAAAAATAATGCGCATAAGTACGCAGATGGGTCCAAGGCCCTAGAGTGTCCAACCACTCTCTGATACCATATGTAACATCCCTTCTCATGTTAACCTCTCAATTTAAATGATTACACAAAATGCACAATAAAATTAAGGTTATATATTTAAATGTTTTTCATCAACCTTCACGGTTACGCAAATAGTGTAAAGGTTGTAAAACTAAGAGCATTTATTTTTTAGCTTGAATTTTTTTATTATATAAAGAAACGTGAGCTTTGGAAATGTTCTCCACAATCAACTCTAGGTATGTTGTTTTGAATATAAAATCTTAATGAATAATCACCATAGATAACTAACCAACTACCTAACTAATTGATAAACCACTTGAAATTATACAAATTTGAATATAAACCTACAAAATCAAAAAACCATAAATACCATATTGATTGTAAGTTGAGTTACTTCAATAGTATTATTATATTACATATGTAAAGGAATCAAATGAGAAATGTTTTCAATTGTGACATCAATATAATGTATAACAAGAGTTGCATGGCAGTGTAGTCCCTGCCAGGTAAGAAACAATGAGTTTAGTCATCAATATCATTGAAATTCGAATTTGTAACAGAAATTGAAATTCGAATCGTAACTCCATATATTTACAAATTGTCGACTCAGTCGCAACAATATCTGCAAAATGTGGCAAGGCCGACAGAAAATCTCACCTGAAACAGCCTATCCAATTATTGTAATGCAAAGCCACTGCACAGTGTTGTGCTTCCCTACGGGACCCATCTCATACTTATTTTAATTCTGCATTAATGGTCTCAGAGGAAGAGGCAGCTTTTTATTGGATTAATGCCTCAATGTAATGGATGCCATCTTACAGAATAAAATAAGTGCATCTTATGAAGTAAAACAAGAGCAAGCGCATGAGGCCATTCGTTCACTATTTGTACATATACTGTTCACAATTTAGTATAGTTTCGGAGTGCGTGGGCAATATTAGAAATTCATTGTGCAACTATGTTGCCGGCCAAAACCTCGTCTCCTGACTAAACCTGAAAACTTTAATCAAACATATGCATTCACATTTTAATATAAATCTCAAAAGTCGTACATAAATTAAAGACCAAAATAAATGTTCGTCGGCACCTCTGCAATAAGGGGTTCAAGTTCTTCACCAATCATAATTTTAAAAAATGGTTTAATTTAAAAAAAAAAAAAATCAAAATCAATATAACAATGTTATACTATGGAAAATTGTTTAAATTTATAGTCAAACTGCTTAGTCAATGGAATTAATGTCAAATCAATAGCAAACTCATTGCTATAGTCCTACTTTGGCAGGGACTAATAATAAAATAAAATTGCAGTATTTATTTATATAACGTTAAATAAATAAAAAATTAGAATGAGTGTTTGCAATATTTATTTATATAACGTTAAATAAATTAGATTACACAGTAGATGTTTTTCCTTCATTGAGCCAGTTAATAAAAAAATAAGACAAAATGCATTTACTTTGACATATAAAAATAATAATTATAACATGTAAAATAAGATTTCAGTATTTATTTATATAATGTTAAATAAATAAAAAATTAGATTGTGTGTTTGCAATATTTATTTATATAACCTTAAATAAATAAAAAATTAGATTACACCACAGATGCTTTTCCTTCATTGAGCGAGTTAATAAAAAAATAAGACAAAATGCATTAAATTTGACTTATAAAAATAATGATTATAACATTTAAATATTTTCCATAATATCTTAACATGTGCACGAGAAAAACTACTATGGATATTTTCCATAATATCTTTCATTGTGCACAAGAAAAACTACGGACCAAGACTCTCATTATGTGGTTAATTCATCTAATACATGCAATAACATTGTTGTGTGTGTATATATATATATATATATATATATATATATATATATATATATACACACAANATATATATATATATATATATATATATATATATATATATATATATATATATATATATATATATATATATATATATATATATATATATATATATTAGTTGACTTTAATCACGAGGAAGGGATTAATTGTGCTAAGCCATTTGTCAGCTGACAACATATTCAACTACCAACCATACAACACTTTACAACAAACTCAAACTCTGGCAACTTATTAAGTACGCAATAAGATTTATATCATTGACAAAAGTTCTGACAGATTGTGCCGCATATGGAAAACCACCAGCTAAAAATGATCAAATGCATTAAATGCTAGCAGAACTCAGTCGTCGGGTCTGCAATAAGGCATCCAAGTTAACAGCTAGTAAAAATCAAGATAAATAGACATTAATTTAATTATTTAAATTAAAAACTAGAAACTATAGTTTACAACTTTAAACAATTCACAAATTTTTAAAAAGTCAAAGCACCTCTGCAATAAGGGGTTCAAGTTCTTCACCAATAATAATTTTTAAAAATGGTTTAATTTAAAAAAAAAAAAAAAAAATCAATATAACAATGTTATACTTTGAAAGATTGTTTAAATTTATAGTCAAACTGCTTAGTCAATGGAATTAATGTCAAATCAATAGCAAACTCATTGCTATAGTCCTGCTTTGGCAGGGACTAATAAGTTGAATCTTATGCTATTTTCGACATCCAATTTTGTCAATTTCAATAAGATTTAGTGTAGATTTAATCCTGTGGGTTGATTATTCTAAATCCATATCTACAATTTCTCCATACCTAAGCATCAAATCAGCCTTTTGGCTTCTCAATTTTGTGCCCCCTTCATCACATTCACTGAATGTCTAATTTTCCTTTATATCGGATGCTCAAATAAATTATAGAACTACTATTCATTTTCCAGAGCTACAAGAATGGATTTTATGTTAAATTGGATATGGTTTTGGGGGCTCATGTGTATTCCATACTAACCCTAATTTTTCTAAGTGTAGTCCATTGGAAATGCATGAAGGATGCTTTTAAACTAACTCCAACGGATTCTCTTGATATAGCCTTTGTCTTCGATCTAATTTTACAACAATAATTTATCTTTGAAACTCACAAAACTTACAACAATGGATACTCAAAACCACAAGGGAACGTATTCACTTGGCTTGCATGTTGCAAACACAACATGCATCATTTTTTTCAATATTCTAATTCAAATCAAACCACACCTATTCAAAATGAATTACTTGCAAAACATAAAAATGATTTTTTTAAATAAAACAACCCAATGAAAGCCCCATTCTCATGGATATCTAGACAAGTATTCAAGTAAAAAGTGCATATATAAAACTACACTTCAATATTAGGGATGGAAGTAGTTGGGGGGTGGGGTAATATGTAAGCTCAGAGATAAATGTGTCATTAGTTTCTCTTGGGGATTAGGATCAATGACCAACAACGAAGCGAAGGGATCGGCACTCTATGTAGGCATTCGTCTAGCTAAAACTGAGGGAATTCAAAACCTTGTTGTCTATGGAGATTCCGTTATGATTATTTGAGCGTTGGTTAAAGGTCCTATCATCGGAGGAAATTTCTTCTCTAGATTCATGTTCTTATCCCTAGAGGCTCTTAAGAAACTTGAAAAGAATTCCTTATTCTACATCAAGCAAGATCTGAACACTGAAGCAGATAAGTTAGAAAAGGTTGGATCAAGGCTAGCAAAAGGAATATTAATGGTTAATGGAGTTTCTAGGTTCTCTCAAATTCTCTAAGTGTGTGATGATGACATTTAATGGACTAGATGGATGGCAGAGGTCCATATTCAATTGTTTTCCCCTCACACATTCGAGCATTCAAAGGAGTTACTTCGATTTAGTCCTTTGTGCATGTGATTTGGATCCATTAAGGGTTGTAATGAGCTCGAACAATCAAATAGTAGAGTGTCAAGGTAACATAATTGATTTCAGGTGCACCTAGGTAGCAGGTTATTCAATGGTCCTTCATTGCCATTACATCAAAGAACCCTCATAACATATGTATCTCTATTTTCTCTCTAAATTTAGACCCTTTCTCTCCAGTTCATTTCGAGATAACCAAAGGGATTGGTCAGTGGTTCAGTTAGTAATCCCTTTTGTCAAATCTCATGCAGGCAATATTGGGGAAATTCAGTTTTTAGATCTCAGATGCTAGGTTTTTTTCCTTGATACCTCTCTCTCTGATACTTGTGTTGTCTCTTGGTCAAGATTCCTCATTCAAAGCCATATGAACATTTCTTTGAACCAAAAATCTCCCTTGAATTGTTGTTTAACCCTAACCCTTTTCCCAAATTTGACCGCATTTTCCGAATCGGTGTGCCCTTCTCGGCCTCAATATGTGATATGGTTATCAAGGGGGCATCATCTGTTAAGAATTAAAATTAGGGGATCTTCTTTTCTGGATTTCTCCATGATACAATTTGCTATGCTTTTGAGTCTTAAGGAAACCTTGGGTATAAAATAGTCAACACCCATAGGGCTCACCTTCCAGTCAGCGATACATGGTTAGTATGAGATCTATTTTTTGATGAAAACCAAAACAATACTTTTCTCCAACATATTGTTGTAAATTGTATTTTCCATGATATATTGGGTAATAATTCTAGCAAGGAGTGGAAACTACAACGCCCCATTTGAAGTGTTGGAAATTTGGGTTACATAAACAATCTCAGGAGTAAGGGAAACATAGGCCAGCACACCATGGATCCTTCATGGGTTGAAATCAAAAGAATTATGTGAAGACATGAAGACATCTTTGAAGGTTCTTGGGTGCAACTCAGGGAATACATAACGAAGTTCAACAATGCGGATCAAATGATTAAGGCCATGTTTCAGCACACTGAATCAATTAAAAATGAGATCCAACTAATCTCCACTCTTTAGCATACATTCGCCATGCTATTACAAAGACTAGACTCCTTGGAATAGGAATAGTATCAGTTCAACGCTAGAGAAGAAGAGAAGTAGTGAATCAAAGAATTGGAGAGGACAAGTGAAAGCATCCTACATTGTATGGACTCTATGGAGCAAGAATGCATCCAACTTCGAGAAACAATAATGCCACAACAATAAAATTCAATCTCTAATAACCAAATTACAGGAATTTCACAAGCGGGAAACTCTAGAGATGCACATGCAAGATGGGAAGTGGAACCAATGGAGATTGAAGACAATGCACCAAACCAAGCAGAATTTCAGGAGGAACATGAACATGAGTCTGCATCTTGAATGTATTTCAAATGTATTTTGTTATTAGGACAATTTATCAAAGTATTTGGCAACTAGACTGCCCAAATGTATAAGCTTCTTTTAATACTTTTTTAAAGTAGGATAGAAGAATCGAACTCACACAACTATGAGCCAAATTTTGTAATTTTTTTATTGTTGTATTGCTTCGGCGCAACACCTTATATATAAAACCTCTTCAATCCCTTTAAAAAAAACTACACTTCAATACTAAATTAATGATAATATTTATACACATGCTTATGTAACGTGAAGGCAAGCATATCACAAAGATTGCAAATATGAGAACTTTTTTAATAAACCAAATCTAGAATCACATCCAATAACCATGTAAACAATTAAATAGCAAGGTTGTGTGTGTGTGTGTGTGTGATTATTCTATCATAGTTTACATATTTCAATTGTGAGGACTTTTCTTAAATAACAACAATACTTATTTACAAAGTAAACTTATAAGGGTTATAGGAGAATTGATTCTTGACTTGTCAAACTTGATTTGCAATATTGAATTTATCTTTGCGCCAACTTGCCACTTGTTGGAAAGTCCACTGGTTGACCACCCTACCAATTCCCAATGGGTACTCTTATTCCCAAAGGACCCCCGAGTTGAAGGTACAATACTGACAATTGACAATAGAGTGCAACCGTCAATCTTACTAGGAAACCCCACTTCAAGCACAATCTCTAATAAACCAAACTCAAGAATAATACACCAATAAAAATTTTACAATACGACAACAACTATTCAACACCATGGAACAAAAGTTATGTGAGCTCTCTAACTCAAGACACTTGTCTATTTCATGCAAAAATATGTGATTTTTTTAATAACTAATTACCTATTATTCAACCAACCATGTGTCACTCACATGCACAATTAATTCATCTTTTAAAAATATAAAATAATAATTATTCATCATGTATCTACTATTCTTCCTATTTTTACTCATATATGTTCCCTTGATATCCTTCTCTTTTCCTATTTGAGTGGGTGCACATGTAGTCACTACTTTATTTTAATTAAACCCTCTCATTAGCATTTCACAAGTCTACATATATTTTCCCACTATCCATTTGAATTTAAATTCCTCTTTGCTTTTTTCTTCTCCTTATTTTATGGGTGCACTCCTTATTTTATGGGTGCACTAATAGTTCATTTGTAAATTAATTAAAAGTTATTTTCTTCTATTTCATGTATATTTCTAAATATATTCATTTTTCTAATAACTTAAAAAAAAACCAACTTATTTTTTATTTTTATGAAATTTGCAATAACCTATATGGTCATTCAATCAATCATTCGTTTATTTAACTTTTCCAATTTAAATAAAATGCACATGCTAGTCAAATATCTTTCTCATGTATGCATTATAACTATGATTGATACCAAGGGTGCCATGCTTTTCCATACCCTTCAAGAACTACCTTTCAATAAGTAGCAAGGGTGCCATGTTTACGCATGCCCTTCAAGCATCCAATTTTCTTTGCTGGGGGAAACGGTTGAAACCGAGTGAACTCGACTCATTCATAGCTTGTTGAGAGACTAATGGTCACTAAGGAATAAGAATGAAACTGTATTGTATGCCCCTTGGTCACGAGTGATTGAATCTATGGCCTACCCTCACGACAACATGCAATCTCTAGATAAAAGCATCATGACCTTTTCAACCTAGAAACCTCTAAGTAAAAGCATCATGCACTTTTCAATCTGGAACATGGAAAAATGAGTGCTAGTAGGTGGAAACAATGACATTATTTCTCCTCTCCTAGTGAGACAGTGTATACCTTCTAGACAACCCCATTACCCATGTGTAGACTAATCGACAAGCATATTCTTTGTGTTCGCACACACTGAAATCAATGCAATAAATAGTCCCATAATCATAATTTATAAATGTAGCATTAATCACATGGCATATCATAATGTCTTGACTCAATTTGGAGTCCATATGATATTAATGCAATCCCACATCAATGTGAAACTATGGATTCCATGTCACACTTGGCAAACTATCAGTAGCATCTAGCAAGTAATGCATCTTTATGTGTGTGTGTGTGTGTGTTTCATAATGGTGTGAATCAATACCATTAGTTATGTCATATCGTTATACAATTTATCCATCCATGTTTATCATATAAACATTAGAACAAAACTCATTCAGAAATTCAATTAGGTCAATTAAAGTGAATCCAAAATAGTCAAAAGAGTTAAAGTCTCATCATAATAACATATGCCAAAAAACTAGATCATTTTGTAATCAAAATACCTTCAAATAATATGATCAAATCAGTTAAACTAGTCAAAGAAAAAGAGGGAACTGCAATTATGTTGCATACCTTCAATATGTTGATGACATTAGTAAACCAAATAGAAGAGATAACACAAAGGAATAGAGATCATAGATCATATAAATAACAATGTATCTTTGTCTTAAAAAATAAAAATAAAAATAAAAATCCATATAAGTAGAATGCACATGAGTGTGGATCCTACACTCTTCATATAATTGATAAGTGTGAGATTCCCATCAATATTTTATGGGTTAAATAAATACTCATTCTCATGATCTTGATGCTTTATCTATTGATGAGGTCTTTTGCATCAAAGTATGTTTACATGGTATTGAACTATTCATTGAAGACTTTGGTGTCAATTTTCCCTTTGAATATTGGGATGTATCTTGACCTTGAAGGAGTTTTAAACTCCAATCAAACTTGATTCATGATGGATTAATGTTATAGGTCTAGTTTGGGACATTATTTATTTGAATTGATCTCATGACTTTGGTACTATAAAGTGTGTCCAAACAACAATTCACTTTCTTCGATCTATAGAACTTGAGAAAGATTGCATAAAAGAGATATGTCAAGTCTTCGTATTCATAAATTGATAGAGTGTTAATGTATTTGATATTTCTTGCAAGAGTGTAAAGAACAATATTTAGAGCTTTGACACCAGTAACTCGAATGCCACCAAGGTTAGGATAAGGGCCTTGGCATGCAATCCATTCAATTTGAGAGAGATTGGTTAAGGCTATGGTTTCTTGTTGATGAAGTAGTACACCAAGTTGGTTGTAATGTGATAGGGTTGAAAACTAGCAAATTGCTATAAATAACAACTTATATGATCAAAAGAAAAATTAACAATGAGGGAGTAGAAGTGATTTAGTTGTTAGGAGAAGACATTGATTGTTGGCCAAAGTGTGTAGAATGGATTACAAAGTGCACTAACTTAGTGACTAAGTGTAATTCCTATTAACATTAAGTAGGAATGGGAGCTACCAAATAGACAACCCAAGCATAAAACAAGATCAATGCATACATTATTAACTCAACCATACATCTATTCATAGTATAAAATAATTGAGCTATAAAGAATAATAGAGATCAAAGCAACAAGAGAGATAATTGTGGCTAGGAATTATGATAATAGTTGTGGGTGAACTTGATCTCGCTAGATCATCTAACAAAATTGCATGATGATTTACATATGAGATAATACATATTTGTACAAGTTACAAGATAAGCTTGTGATTTAATAAGGTAGTTACAAACCCAACTCATGTTGTAACAAACACTCATGAATTCTAGAAATCAATCAATTGTTTCAAAGTTGATCACTAACAATGGTGCAGATTGGATTTTTTATCAACTTGAATGGCAAACTCACTAGGAATCTAAATGGTAAGATTCTACTAACATGGCTAGAGAATATGGAGTTGACAAAGGAAAGTTGGAGGCTCCATTTGGGTCATCAATCGATGTCATATTGATGATCAAGAGTTTCTTGTAGTTGCACTAACAAGAGTGAATGCAAAAAGGAATGTGAGTGAGTTGTAGTGGGATTCATGATGGAAATTGGTGATGGTGCACTCATCGGTGCATTGAACACGGAGAAGGGCATTATGTGGTCTATAATTGTGTTAAGGAACATATTAAAGAGGAGGAAGAAATAATTGATCAATGGTGGGAATTGAGATAATTAAGATAGTTTGCAAAATTAAAAATATTAACAGGGAGATTATGTTTTTATGAGAGAGTAACAAGATATAAGTAATTGAAACTAACAAATCCTTGATGGAAATAAGTATTGGTGGTC
The DNA here is from genome assembly GCA_009831015.1 of Picea engelmannii. Lineage (NCBI taxonomy): Eukaryota > Viridiplantae > Streptophyta > Pinopsida > Pinales > Pinaceae > Picea > Picea engelmannii. The sequence goes on from ML781993.1 coordinate 572,030, forward strand.
GGGTTGATTATGTTTTTATGAGAGAGTAACAAGATATAAGTAATTGAAACTAACAAATTATTGATGGAAATAAGTATTGGTAGTCGGGTTGATTTGAATAGTAAAACATATTCTTATTTGTTAATTTTTTTTTATCTACGTGTATGTATCCCACATTATCTGGCTTCCAAGAGGTCACAAATACTATGCAACACAATTGTAACATAGTGTAGTTTGTAACAAGTGCTATACACAAACTTCTTAATACAATACATATATTACCATATACTCGCAACCTAAAAATGTTTGAGTGAAAAACATAGATAAGCTTGTTATTGTTTTTTTTTTAAAGAAACTGGAGATATATTTGTATATAAAGGAGGTTGTGCCATGGAAAAATAACAATCAAAATGGTTGCAAAATTTGGCTCAAATCTATTTGAGTCCTCTACTACTATCCTACTATCAAAAACATTAAAGTCCTTCTTATACATTCATGCAATCAAGCTGCAATATACTTTAACATATTTCCCGAGCACAAAAATGCATTTGAAACACATAATTTATAAGACTAATTCATTGTCATGTGCTTCCTGAAGTTTTCCTTGGATAGGATCATTTTCTTCAATTTCCAATGGTTCCACTTCTCATTCTCCCTATGCCTCTTCAAGATTTTTTGAATGGATTTCTATTGCATTATGATTGTTTAAGCCTAAATTGGATTGATTTGGCACCACCATGTCTCTTAATTGCTAGCATTCTTGTTCCAAAGTGTCCATGTGCAGAAGGAGTGCCACCACAATATGCTCAAGAGTATTATTTCTTTGTCTTTCCAATTCTAAAGTTTCAATACGTTGTAGAAGTGCAGTTATAATCTATTCAATTCCACTAACCTTGCTTAAGACTTGGTTGAAATTCACCCTACTACCTTCGACCATTTCTTTGTCTCTGTGCATAATGCACTTGATGCCACTCCAAGAGGGGTCCATAATGATGAAATAAGGATTCCCCAAGTTTTCATATATGAACCAACAAATGTTCAAGAATTTGAGGCCCAATGGAGGCAGGAAAATACCTCTACCTACTAGAAAGGAACCCGGACGGAGTCTTGAGTGCTATAATAATTTCAATGCTGTCAAAACTTCTGCATAGATGAATTATAGGATCAATTAAGTTTCCCTTCCATGTTGGAGTTACTTCACACACACCTAGTATTTCTTTTCCTGAGGTTTTTCCTATGTTTATTAGTCATTATTCAGTCTCTTATATTTTAGGAAGAATATTCCTCTAGGGAGAATATACTCTTCAGTTTTCACTTCAGTTTGATCAGTTGAGTGGAGTCTAGATGCTACATTGGGATTATCACCATGCAACATTGGGATCAACACCAGATAATGTGCATTGTACTTGGGATCATCGCCAGACTAGCGCATTACCCATGATTCCTTGATCTCCTCCTCACTTCACTCTGTTTCAGTCAGTTAACTGAAGACTGGTAGACTAGTTAACTCAGCTAGGTGGCAGTTCACTCCCGTTACTGCCCGAGAGGCTAGACTAGGTGGCAGTTTACTCCCGTAACTATTGGTGTGTGTCCATATCACTCTAGAATACCACTATGGTGCATTGGTTTCTCCTCTAGTGTTCATTGGTTGAGTTATATAGAGTATATCATGTGTAAATTATCATTCATTCTTTTGGTTAATGAGAATTCTTCCATTCTTTCTCTCATGCTTATCTTTTCTTCTATTTTTTATGCAACTATGTATGTCAATTCACAGCTAGATATATTTTGTGCAGGTTCAACACATTTACATGGTATCAGAGCCGACAGACTACTAGGGACAAGCTACACCAAAATATTTTTGCAGTTACCGAAGATTAGCGACAACGGAAAAATGGAATTCCCAAAAGAATTCATTCCTACACCTTACAACTTCTTTGCATGGAAGGAGAATATGATCATGCATCTTCGAAGAAGAGGATTGTACAGGTTAACCATGAACACAGAGACATAACCAACATCAGCCATAGAAAAATCCAAGTATCTAAATCGAATGGAAGAAGCGTTCAGAACAATATGCAGTCTCATTTCTCCTGATCTCCTCTTTCACATATCTTCATGTAAAACCCCCAATAAGCCTGGACCACCATGGAAGGGATTTTTGGAAAATAGGATGAGATGAGGGGACACATACTCGAGGTGGAATTTCTCACATTGGATCCAAAAAGCTTCGACAATATCCAATATTTCTTTACCAAATATAAGGATTTGTTGTCGCAACTCAAGGCTTGTGGGGTTGATAAATCTAAGGAGGAGAAACAAATGGTTCTCACCATTCTCTCCAAACTTGGTCCTGAATTCTCAGTGTTTGTATCCACATTCCATTCAGTCAAATTCTGATTCGGATTATTTTCGGCACGAAATGAGAGCGGAGATATAATAAAGAAATGCACAGAGATATTGCAGATATTCAATAATATAACATAAATGTATCAGAGATGCAACCATAAACACAGAGATACAGTAATACACGATTTCTATTAATGA
>ML781993.1:577255-593108 GCA_009831015.1 Picea engelmannii
CAAAATGGCCCCGGAAGTTAAAACTTGCTAAAAATAGTAAATTGCCAAAATGGCCAGAAAACTGTTTTGAGCCATTTGGAAAAGGTGGGTGGCCATCGATATCCACCTGGATCAAATTCTCCTCTGGAGCCACCTGGAAGATGCCTTCTCTTGAGAAATTTATTGAAACCCTAACACAAGAGCAGACCAAGCTCATCAACATGGGAAAAATCAAAGGCCCAAAGGCGCATGCACTTACTGTGCAATATGATAGCGATCATAAATATCAGAAATACAGATAAATACAAAAGGAAAGCTCATGCAAATCCAAAGAAGGAAGGGTACTCAAAACCCTTCAACGATGCCTCCAGATCCAAAGGTGGAAAGGGAAGAAAAGGGGAGAAATGCACATATTTCCATAAAGGATTCCATCTAGAATCTGCATGTATGAAAAAATAGATAGATCTAATGACTCAAATACTTCAGCAAAACAAACTTGGATATCGCATCCTTGAGGGTGCCAAGAAGAAGAAGCCAGAAGATCAGAATCCCAAGAAAGGCAATTCTATCCATGCCTTGATTGCCATCAACTCCTTTACCGATGCTTGGATCGTAGATTCAAGAGAATCACACCACATGAATGCCACAAAAGAGGTCTATTCTTCATTGGATGCATGCAAATGTCCTCCTATTCTGATGGGGGACAACTCTCCAGTCGAGGTCACCGAAAAGGAAGGATTGAACTCACCAACGGAAGTTTCGAGAATGTGTTGCACGTTCCCAAAATTTATGTCAATCTTCTCTCCGTGTATCAAATGAAAAATTCCGGCACCGGAAAGAAAGTCATATTCACACCCAATGTAGTGGACATCTATGACATGCAAACCAATTCCAGGGTTTCTACTGGTGAGGTAAATCATCAATCTAGGATTTACACATTGTCTGAATTTATTGAACCAGATTTTGCTTTACTGCTTACCCATGCTGATGAAAGTAGTAGGATATGGCATGAAAGGTTCGTGCATTTAAATTTCAGATATATGAAACAACTTAGCAAGCAAGGATTGGTTGATGGTCTACTAGACATCTATTTCCCCAAAGGAATCTATGAGGGATGTGTTCTTGGAAAACACCCTCAAGAGAAATTCGACAAAGGACATACTCGGAGAGCTTCCTCTCCTTTATATCTGATCCATAGTGACCTCATGGGCCCTTTTCCGCATCCATCAATCAACAAAGCAAGGCACGTGCTCATTTTTGTTGATGATTTCTCATGCTTCACATGGATTTTCTTTCTCAGGCAAAAATCAGAGGTCTTTCAACACCTCAAATATTTCAAAGCCCTGGTTGAGACATAGTCATGAAAGAAAATCAAAATCCTTTGAACTGATAACAGGGGAAGTCTGTAAACCATGAGATCCAGAAACTTTGTCATGAGGCAGGGATTCAATTGCAACACACAATTCCCTATACTTCGCAGCAAAACAGAGTTGTTGAGCGGAAAAAAAGATCTCTAAAAGAGATGGCATCTTGCATGCTACATGCAAAGTCACTTCCATAGAGATTATGGGCCGAAGCACTTAATTGTGAAACCTACATCCAAAACAGATCTCCCCATAGATCTGTCAAGGATAAGACCCCCTACAAGGCTTGGAGCGGACTCAAACCAAAAGTGACAAAATTTTGTATTTTTGGTTCACGCGCATGGGCCTGGATTCCCTCTGAAAAGAGGAAGGCACTTGATCCACATAGCACATAGTGTATCTTTGTTGGATACCCCAACTGTGTGAAGGGATACAGACTTATTGATCTTTCCTCAGACTGACTCATCATTGAGTGAAGTGTCCAATTCGAGGAAAGTGTCTTGTGTGTACTTCAACAGACGCATGCAAACACATTTGTTCCTCCACCTGTTAGAGATGATGAGCATGCACATGCTGACTCTTATTTAGATGAGAGTTCTGATTCAGAGGATTCAGATGATCAATATACAGAATCAATACAATTAGATGCATAGTTAGTGGACGCAGATGCATATGTAGAGCCAGAGCCGAGGCCCAAGTGGGATCAAACTACTCTTCAGGATGTAGGGGATCTAGCTGATACTAGGAGGATTCAATCTGATTTCAAGGAGCCTCCTCTTGCAATCACTGATACTAAACCATTTCCTCCCAGGCATCTTTTCTTGGTTCAGTCTTTAGATCCACAGTCTTATGGTGAGGCTGCTAGAAATCCCTTTTGGGAATCCACCATGCAGAAGGGGTACAACTCCCTCCTCGAGAACTAGACTTGGGATCTAGTTCCCCTTCCTTCATGAATGAAACTTGTCAGGTGCAGATGGGTCTACAGGACCAAGAGCGCAACATATGGACATATTAGTAGATACAAAGCCATGCTAGTTGCCAAAGGCTTTCAGCAGGTGCATGGCATTGACTATGATGAGACCTTCGCTCCATTCGCGAAGATGGATTCCATACGTTTGGTACTTGCCATTGTGGCAGCCAAGGGACGGGAATTCCATAAGATGGACGTGAAAAATGCATTTCTTCATAGTGATCTCTCTGAGGAGATCTATATGGAGAAACCCTAGGGATTTATGTAGGATTCATCTTTGGTCTGTCGACTGAAGAAGTCTCTTTATGGCCTCAAGTAGGCTCCGAGGGCATGGTATGCCAAGATGGACTCCTACCTATTGTCATAGAACATTGTACATTGTAAATCATACCCAAATTTTTACACGCTCAGGATGATTGACTCACTTCTACTCCTAGTTCTGTATGTTGATGATTTGTTGATCACCGGTTGCTCGACTTCAACGATTTTTGCAGTCAAGAGGATTCTGCATGACAAGTTCTTGATGATGGACATGGGTCTGCTACACTTCTTCCTTGGACTCGAGATCAGTCAGGATGCATCAAGCATCAAACTGTCTCAGGCCAAGTATGAACGAGATCTCCTTGAGAGATTTCACATGACAGACTGTAAGTCTACTCCGACTCCTTTCCTATCAGGAGTTAGACCTGAGAATGGTGGGGACACTCCATTGGTTGACAACACACTATACAAACAGCTAGTGGGACCAGACCTCTCGTATGAAGTTGGCGCAGCCTCCAGGTTCATGCAGGAGCCGCATGAGCTACATTGGAAGGCTGCAAAGTGTATCCTTCGATACGTACAGGGCACCATCACCTTTGGGATTCACTATGCAACAAACTCTACACTGGACCTCATCAAGTTCACTGATTCTGACTAGGCTGGCACTAGCATTGATCGCAAGTCCACATTTGGTTACTCAGTCAGTATTGGTTACGAGCCTATCTGTTGGTCGAGAAAGAAGCAAGTTGTTATTGCTCTATCTTCAACCGAGGCAAAGTACAGAGGGGTAGTTAACATAACCATTCAGGCTATTTGGCTACAACATTTTATCACTGAGTTGGGCATTCAATTTCATCGATCGATCATCATCTTGTGTGACAACCAGAGCACTATGAAGTTTTGCAGAGATCCAGTTTAGAGGCAGCAGACGAAGCACATCGAGATCCACATGCACTGCATTTCAGACTTAGTACACAAGGGGATAATCAACTTGTAGTTATGTCCTTCAGCAGAACAGACTCTAGACATATTCACCAAGACCTTCACTGAGAAGAAGTTCCATTCTCTGCGTAGTCGTCTTGGAGTGACGGACACAGTTGACTAGCAAATGTGAGTTCTTCTTTTTACATACATTGTACCTTGATGGGGAGGTTTTCCCATGAGGTTTTCCCTCTTTCCTCGCTTTATTTCAATGTATCTTTTGTATTTCGGTACCTAACATGGCCTCGTTGCCGGGACCCATTCTTTATTTTCACCATAGTGATGTTCAGGGGGGTGTTGGAGTTACTTCACACACACCTATGATTTCTTTTCCTAAGGTTTTTCCTATGTTTATTAGTCATTATTCAGTCTCCTATATTTTAGGAAGAATATTCCTCTAGGAAGAATATTATCTTTAGTTTTCACTTCAGTTTTATCAGTTGAGTGGAGTCTAGATGCTACATTGGGATTATCACCATGCATCATTGGGATCATCATCAGTTAATGCGCATTGTCCTTGGGATCATCACCAGACTAGCACATTACCCATGATTCCCTGATCTCCTCCTCACTTCACTCTGTTTCAGTCAGTTAACTGAAGAATGATAGACTAGTTAACTCAGTTAGGTGGTAGTTCACTCCCATAATTGCCTGAGAGAATAGACTAGGTGGCAGTTTACACCCGTAACTATTGGTGTGTGTCCAGATCACTCTAGACCACCACTATGGCGCATTGACTTCTGCTCCAATGCACATTGGTTGAGTTATACAAAGTATACCACGTGTAAATTATCATTCATTCTTTTGGTTAATAAGAATTCTTCCATTCTTTCTCTCCTGCTTCTCTTTTCTTCTATTTTCTCTGCAACTGTGTATGTCAATTCCCAACTAGATCTATTCTATGCAAGTTCAACACATTTACATTCTGCAATACCGAAGGGTACTCTATTCTGAAGAAGGAACCTCGAGGGTTGTGAGGATCAATTTTAAAACCCAACAACTTGATAGACTAAATACTTAGGTCAACGAGTGAACCCCCAAAGGTATGAGAGAAGGCCCAAATTTCATAAACCCCGAGGAGCTTAATACTAGCCCACTTCCAGAGGTTTATATGAGGATGATTAAGGGAGTAACCAATAGATTCTGAGAAGAGAAACTTGGAGGTAAAGGGATGCCCAAAAATTATGGGAACACCGCAAAGACTAGCAAATAGTTAACTAGTTAAATTACCCAACCACCGCCCAATGACAAAGAAAACCCCGGATAGAAAGATGATAAGAGGGGAATTAATGGCCTCAAACCTCATAGCACATACAATTATTTCCTCGATATCAATATCAATAAACTTGAACAGTCTTAAAAGATAATGCGAATGCAAAGAACTCGGGGTTCGAGAAATCGCCTAGGAGAGGATAGGAATTGATTGGAGGAGGGTCAATGGATTGGTTCTTGTCGGAGCTCGTATCATGATGCTTACCCATAGAAGTAACCGACATATGCACCTCTTCCATGCCTGGAAGAACTAACACACACGTGCAGGAGTGAATGCCAAAATCAATTCTCTATCCTTTGAGTTGTGTGAATCCTGGTTCATTGAAGCCAAAAATTCATCGACCTTTAATGCTAATGAAATTCATGAGATGTTAAGGGATGGGAAGAAGCCTTGTGCTTCCATTGACATTGATTTCCCCATTTCCTAGGTTAGACCCTTATTTTTCCCTTTTATCTGCTTCAAAGTTTAGATCTCTTTTAATGTGGTATGGAGAGTAGTCCTCGGAATTTTTTAAGAGGGTGAGGGACCTTGACATCATGCCATAATATAAATTACCTCCCATGATATTCCTTTGGACAATTGCCCTGATTACCATCATGGATTCTCCACAAATTGTCAACCTTTGAATCCCCATTGATTGAGCCAATCTGATGCCTTCAAAAAGAGCATAAGCCTCCACCTCATTATTTGTTGTTGATCCTAGACCCCAGTCATAATTGGTTATGATTTGTCTCCCAGGATTACATATTATCTCCCCACACCTACCACCCCTCAAGCTTGTTATTGTTATAATAGGGTAATTTAAATAAAAACAATGTAGATACATTTTAATCCTATATATATATATATATATATATATATAATTTTTTAATTAAATTTATAACCATTTAAAAATAATAATAATAATAAATAAATAAATAAAAACACAAGTTGGGGAGGATAGTTAGGGTTTCCGCATATATGCTAGATTGTAGGGTTTCCGCAGATTTTCGTCGCCTTCGTGGACAAGCAGTGAAGGCCCTGAATGGTACTCCAGGACTAGAAAGTTGTACCTAATCTTTTTATGTGGCTAGATGGCAGATCCAGTGGATCTCACGTGGGTAGACGAAGATGACTTATGGGTCAGTGAAGGACTCTTCTTGGCTGACGAAACCTACAAGCTAATGTATGATTGTCTGCGTCGGGTGTCAGATGGGAAGGCAACAACTACTAAGCACCCGGACCAACCTCCAGTGACTTGACAAAAGTTGTCCCCCAATCTGGGACGTGGATGCGCACTCGACTTTGTTCATGTGATTGACACATGCCTTGGTGAGAGTAGGCACATGGGAAGCCTCCCTCGAGATGACTGCAGATATGTTCCATAAAAAACCATTGCAAAACCTTTCTCTGGTGTTACTTCGACGACCTTACCTATGAGGAATCCACTACTACGAGTAGGAGGTGTCGGTCACAATAGGGTTTCTGGTAGTAATGCACGCTCTCATCATAAACTCAAGAGTTGGAAATTTAGGGAGGCCAAGACCTGTTGCGTTCTCAGGAAGGATATTGCAATGGACAGAGTAGCCAGTTTAACAGAAAAAGTTCTAGTTGGTAAGTTTTATTACACAAAAATGAATAAGTTTCAACTGGTAGACTAGATTTTAAGTTTTTGGGAGCCATTGGTTGGATACTACCCTGGATTTAACCTCCTCTCAAATCATTGGATGGTTTTTCATTTTCTGTCCGAGGGAGATTTGCTGAGAGTTTTGAACTTTCCTTGGATTATTGGTAGAGGCATTTTAATGCTTAAGTGGTGGTAACCTGGTTTCAACCCTCTCTCTCAGAGCTTCTCAAAAATGTTTTTTTGGATGTTGCTACCATATTTCGCAATCGAGTACTGGTCTGTTAAAACCTTCAAAGTCGTTGCTAAGTCGGCCGTGAAATTTATCTTCTTTGATGATCACTCACTTCGCTGGAGTAACAAGTGTCTTGCTTTGGATCTGGTGGAATTGGATCTCGACAGGGGGTTACTAGACATTATCGATATTGTTATAGGGGACACACATCTCTGTCAACCGGTTGACTACTGGAGGGAGCCCTTCCGTTTTCATTCCTGCTGGCAACCATGACATCTTAAAGTGAATTGTCTGGATTCCCTAGAGTGCAGATCTGACACAGCTCAACCAAAGACAGTAGTATCCCAAGATGGAAGTTCCAAAATTGAGATTTTCAACAATGACTCCTTCCTTGGTAAGATGCAACTTTTTTTCCCATCTTTTTTTGATAAAGTCTCCTCTGATGAGTTTATGTTTTTAAGGAATGATGAAAGTTGGGTTCATGAGATATTCGAAGACTTTTGGAACCTCCTTATGAAGAAGGTTGATGATTCGGGTTTTCGTCCAGAATTAGATTCAAAAGGGATTGGTATTGTAAGCACTCCTCTGTGCTCCCCTGATGATACTCAACATATTCCCCCCTTAGACTGTGATTTGACAGTTTACTCCCCTACCAGTCTAGTGGGTTCTGAACTGCTTTTCTCTAACGGAATGGGTCTTCCTAGAACTAGAAATACAGGTTCTTCCTCACCTCCTATGGTTTCTTTTGACCCCACTGTCCCCTTTTCCGGTGAAATTACTATCCCAGTTTGTCCCATTGTCCCCCCGGTTGGAGATAGATGTCCTGTTGACACAAAGAACCTTAAGACAAAGACAATTGTGCCTTTATCATCGTCGCACCTTCCTATTTCCAACAATACTTTTAATCACTCCCTCTCTGATCATTCCAATGTGACTATTCACAAAAATCCTAGACCCTGCATCCCTAAGAAACCTCCCTGGGCTATTGAAGGTGGTTAGGCACATTTTGGAGCATTGTCCCCCATTATTATTGATCCAGACAACTCACAAGAACCCTCTCTCCCTAAATCCTTGAACCCTAACCCTAATAGAATTTATTCCCCAACCCTTAGAGCAATCCAGCCGACCACTAACGTTCCCTTATGATTATTCTATCTTTCAACCTTCGTGGGTTTGGGGGACCCACTAAATTAGCATCCCACAAATTACTTCTGAAACAAGTTAAACCCGACATTGTCTTTCTGCAATAAACCTTGGTGGAAGGTGAAAAGGCAAAAAAGTTATTTCTTCAATGTCTTATGACGTGGAACGTTATAGCTCTGGACCCAAATGATCGTTCGGGTGGTTTATTATCTATATGGAACCCAACATATACTGAGTTATGTGCATTTGGCACTAATGCAAGTATTTTTCTGGATTGAAGATTCAAGCATTCTACTGAACATGTGAAACTCCTCAACTATTATGCACCTTATAAAGAAAGGGAAATTTTATGGCAACCCTTACTAGATTTTGGTTTACTGAGTGAAGAGGGAATTATAGTTGGTGGCGACCTTAATTTCACTCTTACCACCAGGGAGGTGTGGAGAAATTTGGCTAGGAGTGACTGATCTAGATTTAGGAGCAAAACGAATTGATTAACAGATTGAATACAATAACACATAGATAGGAAGAATAACACAAATATTCAGTGAATAATATCTTTTATTAAATAATGAAATAGGATGAAACTGTAAAACTGCAGAATTGAAACTTGCTCGAATGGTGGTAGCTATCTCTGAGAAGAGATGTGGCTACTATGCGCATCCGTCTGAGAAGAATGGATTACCATGAGGCTCCATAGGCCCTTTTAATATTACTCATGAATGCCAAAACCCTAGACATCCAAAAACCTAACCCTAGAAGGTGAAACGCCAGAAGTTATGTGGGCCCTATGGGTAAGTTGGTGTAATTTGGTACATCAACTTCCTAGGGTCATAACTTTTGCATATGACCTCCGTTTTAGGCGCGTGATAGCCCGTTGGAAAGGTCTTTCATAGAAATACACATTATGTCATCAGACTCAGACTCTGTCTACAGTATGACTGCGACGATCCAAAAAAACAATGTTTAGGGCCCCAAAACAGCCCTGAAAGTACAACAAGATGTGCTGACATGAAAACATACAAAATAAGCCAGTTGGATTAGGCGAGAGGCCACCCGTATCCACCTGGAGAATGTGTGAGGCTTCAGACAACCCTAGAAGTGTAGAACTCGCAATTATAAAGTAGGACAAAAAGACGTCCTGAACAAAAATGGGCACGAGGAGCTAGTTGGAGTAGGTGGGTGGCCACTAATATCCACCTGGATCAATCATCCCCCTTTAGGAAGCAATGGTTTCCATTGAGTTGAGTTCCCCCATTAGGTGAGGAAACTTCTGCTCGATTTGGCCCTAGGTGAGCCACTTTCCTTGGTGTAGGAGTTGTCTTGTCTTGACAACCCGATAAAACTGGATCCACTGCTGGTGAGTGCCCTTGACCTGTGTGTCCACAATCTGATTGGTGGATGCTTGTTCCATGCAGTCAGGGTTGAGCTTTGTTGGTGTCAGTTGTTCGTCGATCTCCGAGGTGTCCAATAATGGTGGAAAGTATGGCCGAAGGAGGTCCACATTGAATACTGGATGCAGACTAAGGAAGGGTGGAGTGTTGAGCTCAAAAGCATTGCTACCGACAGCCTTGGTGATAGTGTAAGGCCCATAACGAAGTGATCGAAGATTCCTATGGGCCCGGTGAGACGCTCCTTCTGCAAATGTAACTAGACTTTGTCACCAACCTGAAACTGGTGTGGTACCCTGTGTTTATCATGGCGCTGCTTGTACTCAACATTGGATTTCTGCAAAATCTACCTGTTGGTGGATGTGTTGAATTTGCTTAATGAATTTGGTGGCTTTGTCGATCACAAACTGATCAGGGGAAGAGTTTGTCTATGCAGTGGCAAGAGGAAGTGCAACATCAATGGGTCCCAAGGGTCGGAATCCCAGACCCACCTAAAATGGGCTATGGATGGTGGAACTATGGAGAGCCCTGTTGTAGCTGTTTTGGACATATGGGAGACTCTCATCCCATGTACAAGGATGCTTGGAATTGTACATGCACATGATGTGCACAACAATTTGATTGACAACCTCGGTTTGGCCATCGGTTTGGGGGTGGAAAGAAGTGGATTTTGTGAGCTTGGTGTCCAACAGAGACCAAAGACTCGACCAAAAGGTGTTGAGGAACCTATTGTCTTAGTCGAAGATGATGGTCTGTGATATCCCAAAGTGAACCCAAAATCATTCGAAGAAGAGCTTGGCAGTATCTACAGTTGTGACATTCTTCTTACAGGCTGTGAGGATGGCCATCTTTGAAAACTGATCAATGACCACAAACACAGTCATTTCCATGCTTGGTGGACAAAAAACCAGACATGTAATCCATGGAGATGGATTCCCAAGGCTTCTCGGGAATAGGAAGAGGGGTGTATAAGACTTGATTCTTGATGAGAGGCTTGGCAATGGCGCAGGAAGTGAAAGATCTGATATATTTGTTGATGGCCTGTCGAATTTTTGGCCAATAAAAATGTTTCAGAAGAACGACCACAGTTTTCTCTACGCCAAAATGTCCTGCCACCCGACTGTAGTGGGCTTCCCAAATCATCTTTGCACGCTCGCTTGTAGGAACACAGAGATGGCCCAGGTGACATAAGAGTCTGTCCTAAATGTGAAAATCGATGATAGTGGTGCATGTACCCAAGAGTCGATATGTGGTGGCGAAGTCTGGATCGTGTTGGTAAAGTTGGGGCCACTCCGATGTTTCATGTCCACAGGAATGGAGCATAATGGTAAGTGCAGCCACAAGAGGCCGACTGAGGCAGTCAATGACACGATTGGAGATACATGTATTATACTTGATGTTGGGATGGAACTGTTGCAGGTAGGTGGACCACTTCTGATGGCGGTCATTCTACAATTTCCCCTGTGTCTGTATGAACTGCAGAGGCGTGTGATCGGTGTGTATGATCGTCTCTTTCCCCATAATGTAATGTTTCCATTGACGACAAGCTTGTACAATGGAATACATTTCCTTGTCATAGGTGGGGTATTTCCAGGAAGTATCAAAGAGTGTCTCACTATGGTATGCCACCAGATGCCCGTGTTGAGTGAGAACTGCACCCACAACATAGTCAACTACATCAGTCTCAATCTTGAATGGTTGTTGCAGATCGGGCAAGGAGAGTACTGGAGCTGAGCACAAATGATGTTTCAGATCTTCGAATGCTCGTTGCTGCTCCTTCCCCCACATGAACTTTGCCCTACCACTTCCCTTGGTCTCCTGGCTTAGGGCCCAGGCAATATGGGAGAATCCCAACACGAACCATCGATAAAAATTGGCGAGTCCTAAGAAGCTCTGAAGCTTGGTCAGTGTGGTCAGGGCTGGCCAGTCATGGATGACTTGGATCTTAGCTGGATCAACATTTACCCCATGCTCATCAACAATGTAGCCCAGGTATTGGACCCTGTTCATGCCAAAAGAGCATTTTTCCAAGTTGGCATAAAGCTTGTGCTGCCGCAGAGTGCTCAAAACCTGATGAATATGTCGCATGTGCTCCTCCCACGTTCTGCTGAAGATGAGGATGTCATCCAAATATACTACCACAAAAGAGTTGGTGAAGGGTCTCAATACATCGTCCATCAACCTCATGAAATTGGTTGGTGCATTTGTTAAGCCAAAGGGCATGACTAGCCATTCGTAGAGACCTTCTTTAGACTTGAAGGCGGTCTTCTTGACATCAGTTGGTTTGATGGGAACCTAATGGTAGCCAAAATTTAGGTCAATCTTGCTAAAGAACTTTGCCCTCTTGAGTTGGTCAAGAAGGTCATAGATCCTGGGAATGGGGTAGCGGTTCCTGACTGTGATTTTTTTTAAGGCTCTGTAATTAATGCATAGTCACCAAGTCCCATCCTTCTTCTGCACCAGTACAATCGGGCTTTCACAAGGGGAGGATTTGGGTCTGATGTGCCCCTTTTGAAGAAGCTCTTGGATTTGACGCTTGATTTCGTCATTCTCCATCAACGAGCATCGATAGAATGGTCCATTAGGTAGAGGTGCTCCGGGGGTCAGATCAATTGGATGCTTGATTTGGCAGTGTGTCTGTACCCCTATAGGTGAGACGAAGATGTCTATGTATTCTTCCACGATCTCGTCCACTTGCTTCTACTGCAAAGAGAGGCATTGTGCAGAGGCCACAAATGTGACGAAGACCTTCTACTTATTGTGAGCAAGGATCACAAAGAAGATGAACTTCCCAGTCTCTGAAATGACCTTACTGCATTTCTTAGCAGAGATTAAAGAAATAACGGTAGGCGGTGCCAACTCTGGGATCTTGTACAATTGTCTACCCAAAGTAATAATAACACTGCGGGGTCTAGACTCATACACAACATGATGCTTCCACAAATATGGTTGTCCTAAAATAACATCACAAACTTCAAGGGGAGCAATATCACACAATACCTCATCTTTGAAAGGCTTGATGTCGTAGGGCAGACGACACTGTTGGCTAACACGAAGATCTCTTCCTTGACGAAACCAGTAGATGGTGTAGGGTTGCAGGTGCGGTGTCATTGGAAAGTTCAGTCGCTTGACAACCTCTACTAAAATCAGGTTCTTTTGACTACCATTGTCGATAATGAAGTGAATCAGATCCCCCTTGACCCACATTTAAGAGTGAAAGAGGCAGTCCCCTTCCTCTGGTTCTTCTGGTTTGCTTGGCTGGACTTTGGTGGTAGCGACCGTGGCACTGGGTTCAACATTGATAATTCGCTTCTCTCCTTTATGATTTGACTCAAAATCATAATCCGCCTCTGACTCAGAAGCCTTCAGCTCATCCACGAGGGACTACTTGGAGCGACATTTGTTGGTGTTGTGCCAAGGACTTTTATGGTACTCACACCATTTTCATGTGTCCTTCTTCGTCTTCTCATTTCCCTTCTTATGTTGTGGCTTGGATGGATTGTCTTGAGGGTGACCATCGCGACTTGGTCCCCTGCTGTGTGGTTTGGGGTTTCCTTTGCCCTGCTTCGGCTGTGAGGGGTTTGTAAATCCAAACTCTCGTCATTTCTGCTTAAATTTCTGCTCGATCTTGACAGCGTATCTATAAGTTGTGCCCAATGAGGCGATGTCTAGGAACTCCATTTCTATTTGAATGTATCTATGCAAACAGTTGTGGTATTTGAGCACCAGATGATGCTCAAAATATTTGATACCCAATTTCGTGCGAAAGGTATGGAAAATATTGGTGAAGTCTCGTACTGTCTGGTCTCTTTCTTGACGTAGGGTGGTCCATCTGGTGTACTGGTCCTCGTAGCTTTCAACAAGGTAGTATTGTTCTTTAATGGCATCCTGGAAGGAATCCCATGTAGGGGCCACCACAAAAATTGTAGATTCTTCCAATACCCTTTGCTTAGAGTAAGTATCCCACCAATCTTTAACATGGGGAACGACCTTGAGGAGTGAAAAAGTGCTCTTTTCCTGATCAAAAAAATTGTGGACCAAAAAATATCATTCGAGCAGATTCAACCATTTATATACAACATCTACATCTATCGGTCCTTCAAATAATGGAATATCAAAATTTACATGTACCGTGAAGGGGGTTGCATGGTTGCTTGATGAAGATGCTTCTCTTGTGGGCAACCATCGAAGGATCTGTGTGAAGTTGTCCATCATTTCGTTCCTTTATCGCGCGAGGGCTTTCTTAAGCAAAATTTTAATAGGATATCCTACTCCATCATATTTCTTTTCATCTCCCATGGGTTATTGTCGGGCTTGGTGCGACCGATCTGGCAAGGGTTCGAGTCCCAACTTCTTGTACCCAGACCTTGTTGGGGACATGCATGCAGAAAAATAAATGAAGAGCAGACTGCTTTGATACCACTGATCTAGATTTAGGAGCGGAACGAACTGATTAACAGACTGAACACAATAACACAGAGATAGGAAGAATAACACAAATATTCAATGAACAATATCTTCTATTAAATAATGAAATAGGCTGAAACTATAAAACTGCAGAACTGAAACTTGCTCGAATGGTGGTAGTTATCTCTGAGAAGAGATGTGGTTGCTACACGCATCTGTCTGAGCAAAATGGATTACCATGAGGCTCCATAGGCCCTTTTCATATTACTCATGAATGCCAAAACCCTAGACATCCAAAAACCTAACCCTAGAAGGTGAAACACCAAAATTCATGTGGGCTCTATGGGTAAGTTGGTGTAATTTGGTACCTCAACTTCCTAGGGTCATAACTTTTGCATACGACCTATGTTTTAGGCGCGTGATAGCCCGTTAAAAAGGTCTTTTAGAGAGATACACATTCCACCATCATATTTTGACTCTATTTATAGTCTGATTGTGGCGAGCCAAAAAAGTAATGTTTAGGGCCCCAAAACAGCCCTGAAAGTACAACAAGATGTGTTGACATGAAAACATACAAAATAAGCCAGTTGGATTAGGCAAGAGGCCACCCATATCCACCTGGAGAATGTGTGAGGCTTCAGACAACCCCATAAGTGTAGAACTCACAATTATAAAGTAGGACAGAAAGACGTGCTGAACAAAAACGGACACAAGGAGCCAGTTGGAATAGGTGGGTGGCCACCAATATCCACCTAGATCAGTGACCCTCTTGCAGATTAATTTTCAAATATTCTACTCACTACTGGATTAGTGGATATCCAACCGACCCAATTGGCTCCTACATGGAGAAATGGCAGAGCTGGTATAGCTGGTATCTCGAAAATATTGGACTAGTTTCTTATTGATGAAAATCTACTTGGCAGTCACAGTAAAATTCGATCTTGGATCATCAACTCCACCATATTGGATCATAACCCGATCTGCTTACAGTTTGAAAAGTCATACCAGAAATTCGCCCCTCCTTTTAAATTCAACAACTCCTGGATATCAGATCCAGGGTTTACTTCTATGGTTAGGGACACTTGGAAAGATATGGGAAATTGGTCGGAATTGTCTTATATCCACCTGTTTGTGTGCGAAATTGAGGAACTTAAAGAAAGCAGTAGTCCACTGGCAGACAAACAAAAAAATCAATTACACACAGAGCTTCATAACATTGAACTAAAAATGACAGATATTTTTGAGAACTTCCCTTCACAAGTGTTCGTGCAAGAAGATTTGGACCTACTGAGGTCTCTTAAACAAAGGAAAGATAAAATACTTGCAACAGAAGAATCCACTTGGAGGCTCAGAAGTCGAGCAATATGGATTGATAAGGGTGACAAAAACACCAACTTTTTTCATAAATATGCTTCCCAAAGAAGATGCCAAAATAATATCTGGGATATAGCTGATGATGAAGGATAATACAAATCCTCAGAAAATGATATTAAGGAAACTGCTTTTAAACATTTTAAAGCACAATACAACGCGATAGACATAGAAGATACTTGTAAACAAATCAATGTACTCAAGGATGTACCCAGGTTTTTTAATGATGCTAAAAGTGATGAGATTGGAAAATCTGTCACTCTAGAGGAAGTTAAAGAAATTGTTTGTAGAATGCCAAAGGATAAAAGCCCCAGCCCAGATGGGTGGATACAAGAACTTTTCCAAGATTTTTTTGACATTATGGGGGAGGATATTCATAAGGCTGTTGAGGAATCCATATGTACAGGACATATTCCGGGACCTCTTAATGCTACCTTCTTTTCCCTTATTCCCAAGGTGAGCAAGCGAGAATCTTTTAATGATTTTCGGCCTATTTCCCTTTGTAACTTTGTATATAAAGTGATATAAAAATCATTGCTTCCCGGATGAAAGACAAATTGGCTTCAAGTATATCCTTCGAACAGTTTGGTTTCCTTAAAGATAGGTTGATATTTGATGTTGTGGGGATAGCTCAAGAGTGTTTACACACTACTAAGTCTAAGAAGCTAAGCTCAATTATTCTAAAGTTGGACTTAAAGAAGGCATATGATAAAGTGAGCTGGCAATTTCTACGTTTATTGTTATTTCAGATTTGATTAAAATGGGAGGTTACCCAATGGATTATGGCCTGTGTAACTTTTGTTAACATGGAAGTTCTAATAAATGGCTCCCCTACTGATTTCTTCAAGAGCTATCGAGGTTTACGACAAGGTTGT
>ML781993.1:599634-609788 GCA_009831015.1 Picea engelmannii
TGCTGAGACTATCATCTCACATCTGTTCTTTGTTGATGATGTACTCTTTTAGGCATTGGAAATTACGAGGATTGGATGGTGTTTAAAACTCTTTTAACTAATTTCTGCCTAGCCTCTGATATGGATGTGAATTGTCAGAAGTCATGCTTCCTTGCACAAAATATAGATCCCAGTCTAAAGCAAAGGTTGAAGGAAGTTTTCAATATACAATTTGTTAGCATTGACCAAGGTATGAAATACTTGGGTTTTTATTTAAAACCAAACAACTATAGGGTGACAGATTGGAAATGGATGATCCAAAAGGTTGAGAAGAGGATTGGAAATTGGACTTTCCGCTAGCTCTCTTTGGGAGGCAGGCTTATTTTAGCAAAATTTGTGTTACAAAGCCTACCCGTGTACTGGCTTAGCCTTATCAAGATACCTTCATCCATCCTCCATAGGATCCAAAAACTCATTTCTAATTTCATTTGGAGAGGAGCTAAAAAAAGTACAGGTTTCCACTTAACAAAATGGCAAAATATTGCTAGGCCAAAGGCAAATGGTGGATGGGGCATTAGAAATTTAATTTGGTTCGCCTAGTCCTTGGCTGCCAAGTCATGCTGGAGAGGTCTATTTGGTAAAGGTTTGTGGAATCTGGTACTAAATAAGAAATATCTAAAAGGTATAGATATAACTTCTTGGCTGCGAAGAGATGAGTGCAAGTACGCGATAGCCTCTATCATATGGAAGAATTTCATGAATTCTTTGCCCATCATTAAAAGGTGGCTGGTTTGGTCGATTGAATGTGGTAAACAAGATATACTTAGATTGGATCCTTTCATTGGATGTAATGCTTCTCATATACTCTCAGGTCCTTTAAACCAACACCTAAACAATTTACATATCTTCTCCTTAGCACATGTGACTTACCCAAATGACACTGGAACTAAACAAATTTGGTTTGAGGCCAATCAAATTGGCCTGATAGGCGAGCTGATTACAGAATGGAACAACTTTCTTATAGTGTTACAAAGCATTGGAATCTCACTAAATAATTCGCGTGATAAGATAGTCTGGTCTTAGAACAGAGCTATGGGTTTTGTAATTGCTAATTTAGCTTATCGATCCATTACATTTTTTAACCACTTGGATGAAAATAGATGGTGGTATAAGGCTATTTGGAAAGTAAACATCCTAGGTAAAATTATTTATTTTATGTGGCTGTGTTTGAAAGATTGTATTCTTACTGGTGCAAATTTTAGGAAAAGGGGTGGTACTGGACCTTCGGCCTGCAGTCTTTGTCTCAGAGATGAAGAGATGACCACACATCTCTTTGTGCATTGTGAAACTACACAAACCATTTGGAAAGATGTGCTGAATTATCTGAAGATACCATAAGCTTGGAGTTGTTCCTCTTTAGAGATAATATGTTGCTCTGGTTCATTCAATATCCAAAGATGCGACATATTCCATTTTTGGTGATTTGCAACATCTAGAAATACATAAATAAAATATTATTTGAGAATTGGCATAGACATGAGTCCAGGATAGTCACTAAAATCCTCCTTTCAATAAAAGAACACACTGGAAATTCCAAAGATGATACTCCAATTGGGTTCTTTGATGGTGCAACTGTTGATGATTTCTGTGGCATTGGTATTTTCCTTAAAATTACTTCAGATCACTTATTCAGAGTTCAATTTGCTAGCAGTGAAGGAAACAATATGAAAGCAGAAGTATTGGGTTTATGGAGTCTATTACTTTTTGCTTCTAGATTATCCATAAACAAGATGATGGTAGCTGGAGATTCAAAGGTGGCCATTGACTGGATTAATGACAAATCAAATTTGAACCTGCTATATCTAAATTTTTGGAAAGACAAAATAAGGAGATTAAAAGACAAATTTGATGGAATCAAATTTATGCATGTGCACAGGAAATTCAACACAGAAGCAGACTCATTATCAAAAAAGACTTTGAATCAACCTACGTGATGACTCTTTTATGAGGAAACTATAAAATGAGATGTAGTCAATGCAAATAGTTACTACATATTTTAAAGACAAAAACACTCTATGATTTCCTAGATCTAGTTGGAAGCAATTTTGATATGTTGTGTAATTATCATATTTTGTTTTTCTATGCACTCATAGTATGAAGGCAATCGGGGATAGGAATAGAACTGGTTATAGTTTTTTTTTAACTATGAAGAGATCATCATATTTATGATCCATATGTATTTGAAAAGTTCACTTGATTCCTAATAGAATAACAGTGAAACTGTTTTTTTCTGCGTGATTTTTTTTTTTTAATTTATAACCATTTTATAATATATCTTCTCTATACAGAATTGTAAAATGCAAAATGCATCTTTATCTTCTTATTGAAAAAAATATATTTAAATTTACTACAAGTGTTGTTAATTAAGAGTCATATAACATTAAGATTGTAAGTACAAGAAATCTCACATAAAAATTTAAGGACTAAATTTTTATTTTTATTTTTATTTATTTATTTATTTTTTTACTGGGGGAATCGACAACTCGCGGTTCTCGTACTCGCGTGACACGGGGTCGATCCCCGTCGGCTACCACTATAACCCCAGGTGCAACCACCCAGCCCGCAAGAATGGCGCACGAGTAAATCCAGGTGAGAATCGAACATGAGACTTCATTTTACAAATTTCCTTCCATTTACACGACACTTGCCAATCCGTCTACACCCGTGCGGGAAAAATTTAAGGACTAAATTTCATCTATATACTAATTTTTCATTTTTTTTTAAATGGAACAATTTTCACCTTTTTAAAGAATAATTCATTCAAATTATATAGAATAAAATTATTTTACTTAAGCACTTTGGGTTTTGAACAATTGGTGATGGGGTGTATTGTTAAGGCACTCTGTTATGTGAAGTCACTGGTTCAAAACCCTCGACTAGCCTTGTGTGCCACGTGAGGGGCTGTTTTGGCATGCCTGGGTTATATTGGTAGCAATAAGATCTTTGTTATATGAAGTCGCCTATTCGAAACCCTCGACTAATTGCTAATTTCCCCAGTACAAAAAAACATCTTTCATGTCCAAATTATATTAAGAATCAAGTTTAGCCTTAGACTACATGCCATGAGATGCCAAAAACTGAGGGCAACATAAAAAGTCTGATAATGACCTCTCTAACATACTGATTATTGGGAGAGCTCTAAGACTAGAAAGCAAAAAAACTAGCATCATTATCATAAGTAAATTTAAACTAGGGGAGGATAATCGTATGCCATAGGAATATGGGGCTATGGATAAGCTAGTTTGGACTCTAGAAAACAAAAAACTAGCATAATTATCATAAGTAAATTTAAACTAGGGGAGGATAATCGTATGCCATTGGAATATGGGGCTATGGATAAGCTAGTTTGGTGAAGTCTAGGCTTGCAATCCTCCGAGCAAGCAAGTTGAGTTTGTGATCCACAAGCTTGATTTGGAGCTAAACATCATCGAGCTGTATAAGAATTTCTTGGTGACCCTTGTTACGTTTTACCAACACCTTACCCATGACTGTTTTCATATGCCAGTAGAGGTCGACCGTTTTATAATACTGAGATTCTTTGGCTCGGGAGGAAGTGGCATATGTTCTCGTTGACATCTTCATTTGCTGTGAAGTGCCTTAGTACTCGCACGTTAACCTCTCCAAGATCAAGCTCGGTTTGGATTTCAGGAGGAGTATGCATTTGGTAATCTGTCGCTGAAGCTTCTGCATCTGAACACACCCTAGAGACCATCGCTCGGCCATACCTAACCCGCGAGCAATGGTGAGAGCCCCACAAACCATAGATACAAACAAAAAAAATGAGAACACAAAAAGAAAAAGAACCAAAGTGAAACACATTCTAAGAATTAATTAAATTCACCCAGATTTCTACATTTTAACATCAATATTGATTCTTTAAATTTTCCCACTATCTCATCTTTTGAAAAAACAAATATCAATACAAACTCTTCTTCTTTTGAAAAAACAAATATCAATACAAACTCTTCGTCCATCTCTTTTAACCTTTGAAAAAGAAAAATATCTATACGAACTCTTCCCTGTCTCTTTCAGCGTTGCTTGTCATTTGAAACACGATGAATAACAATTGACGAAACGTAGTGCAATTTGATATTTCTTAGGGTTTTTAAATAAAACAAAAAAAAACTAAGGTAAATAATTGCTACAATGTTCAGCGTCCGTGGAAGATGATATTTGGGCGAGGTCGAGGTTAGAAGTAGGATATGAATATAAACATCATCTGGGGTTCGGAATCGTACAAAATCAATGGCAGTTAGAGAAGGGAAGGTGTTGCGAGGAACGACGGGTAAATTTACTCTAATGGGCAATTGGCCAATCTAATTCAGGATAGAGGGAACAAGCAAAGAACGAGTATCCAATGCATGCAGAGTTTATTTGGGGCTGGAGAGCTCTGTGTTTATTTGGGACTGGAGACCTCGGTAAGTCAAGCACGGGACACCCAGATGGAAAACACTGCGATTTTGCCCGAGGAAATCTAATCGTAGGGAGCGCGACAAACTAAGATTTCAGGAGGATATTATATTGATAGGAGCATCAGACGTCAAGTTTTAGCAGCCATGAAGGCCTCCCTGAAGCTGAGAGAAGGTCAGAAGCCTCTGGTAAGAGCTAAAATCCCTCTGAACATTCTAGGACTCCCTTTAGTCTCTGGAATTTATGCAGGGGACAATAAAGAGCTGTGTTTGCATTTGGGTTCTTTCTGGGACACAGGTCCTGCTCTCAAACTTGCCTACAAGCCCAATGATTCATGGAACCCATTCAGTGTAATTCTTAAAACAGGAACTGGAGAATGGGGCTCTCCTGCAGGTGCTTCCATGACCATGAGTGCAGAAATTAATCTACTGGGTAGGGGAAATCCTTCCTTTTGCCTGCAGTTTAAGCCCCAATTTGGGGATTTCACACTCAATCAGTCTGCAAGATCTTCACTTGTATTGCCTTCAAAGCAAGGACAGGAAGGGGGTTTGTTTGGCCCCCTAGCTCATAAACCTTCTTTGTCACAAGAGACAACACCATCAAAATTTTCATTGAAGTTTAATGGATTTGAAAATAAGGAAGAAGAAGGGTCCAGTTTTGAGAAGACCCCAGAGCTGGACAATGGCACAACAACCCCAAATCCATTAGAAAATGGTGGTTTTGCAGTGAATTTTCCTGAGGAGGGACTTCACAAATACCATTTTTCGGATGGGATTGGGAATCTCAAGGACTTTTGGTCATTTCAAGCAGAAAAATTACTGGGAGGGGTGTCCTTGACTGCACGTAGCAGTTTGCCTGTGAGAAAGCATGCAATCTTTCGGGTTCGATGGGGTGTAAAGCTGCCATCTGATTTGTTTAAGGGGCTGGAAGTTGGAGATCAGTCTGGGTTTACCTTATCTAAATTGCCTTGTCTCTTCCTGGACAAAGTCAGTATAGAGAATGTTGAGCAGAAGAAATATATAAAAAGCAGTGGTTATTACGGTCGCGTGCATGCACCTCTAGAAGATCTGATGTTGCCCATCATAAGGGAGGAGGCCAATGAGCTTGCTCATATTACAGGCATATGCTGTTCAATGAAAAGGCAGCTGCATTTACTTCAAACTGAAAACAGATTGTTAAAAAAAACAGTGGAGGACATGAGATCTGAGTTTCAGTATAAAGGGGTTGGAAATTCGACTGATAATTTGTCCGATTTGGAGGCCCGCTCATGGCAGAGTCGCTTTGAAGAATTTCCTGGGAAAGAGAAGCCACGGGAATCGACCTACAAGGAAGGTGACAGGAAGAAGGGTGGTTCAAGAGAAGGCCCCAAGAAAGATCAGCGTAGCGACAGCAAGACACCGAATGTTGGTTTGGGTAAGGATTTTCCGATCAGTTCGGGGGCCCCTGCTGTTGATGTTAGCGAAGAGCTCAAGAAAGCTATCAGGGGTGCTTCTGGAAGCTTGGGTGATAAGTAGATTGTGGATCAAGGTGAATTCTATTGCCGTCTGTGAATTACTGTGAATTACTGCTAGGCAGAGGCAAACTTAGGCAGCTACTTAATGCGTCTTTTTCAGCCTATGTTTACATAAGTGCTTATAACAGGCTCTCTAGATCTGAAGTTAGACTTCACTGTAGAATTTATCTTTCTTCTAGGAATTTTTTTGGTAAGTATTTAGTTTACCTGTGGCATTGCTAGAGCTAGTTTACTTTAGGGTGGGATTCCCTTTGATGTTTTCAAACGTATTGTAGAAATATTGAGGCAACTAGTTAACAAGCTTGTTGTTCTTATGTAAACATGAACTTTCTTCCATGTCTGCATCTTAGAACACCCTTTTTAAGAGCTTTTATGGTGCAAAGGTCTTGACACCTATCATTATGGGTGCACGTAGCACCTGCATTTTAAGAGCACACTTTATTTTAAGAGTTTTTATGGTGCAAATGTCTTGAGGCTGATCATTATAGGTGCATGTAACACCCGCATTTTAAGAGCTTTGATGGTGTCAGGGTGGTGATGTCTATTATTATTGGTGCATGCTCTTTAAGCTGTAAAATTGATGTAGTTTTAGCCACTTGATGCCAAGGCAAATATTCAGGTCAGTAGTCAAGTCAATATCAGGGAAATATTGCTCATAGTAGATCATAAGGGAGGAAATTACCTAGTCACTACATGACAGACACAGCAAAGAGAGAGTTTAATTATATACATAATATTTATACATTAGAGAAGCAACTTCACAAAACTGAACAGCAGGAAGTAAAAAATTTAGCATGTCTAGTCAAGAAATAATATGGTGATGATGTAAACAAAATATGTTGTGGATTAAATATACGATTAAAGCTCTGGACTTGTGGTGTACTAAAACTGCCAATGAAGCTTTGATACCATTCATAATGAGGAGCATGAAAATAAGGAGTGCATGTCAATTTGATATGACATATAAACAAAACTCAAAGACTGGAGAGAGCTTTACATATTGCACAACATAATGCATAGAAATGTGAAGGAAGATTGTGAGAAGTTACAAATTAGATGAAGGGCATACGAGTTATAGGTCTTTTGACTTTTATAGTGTCATTTTTTCTGGAAAATCTTTAAGCTTATTGATATATAACAAATGATCCCAAAGCTATGTTGCCTACTGACCACCTGATTGTTGGAGTTTCTGTGACCTTAAGAGGATAGACACATAAAAAATGTTCCTTGCTTGCGAAACTTGGTTTCCAAGTTTATGAATAAAAACAAATTAAATGTTGTATTTTATATAATAAACCCTTATGAGGCAAAGTAGATGAGTTTACCGTGGTTCTTAAGAAGATGAGTTTGCTAGCAGACCCTATTATTCTCAAGTATATCCTTATTGTTTCATTACCTTTCTCTCCACTGAATTGTTTCCTTCCACATGTGAGAGATCTTCTTATCCTTCATTTTTCCATCATTATCTTGGAGTCAATCCTATTCATAAAGTGTTTTATGATACCCCACCCTCAAGTTAAACATAAAGTGTCACAACTAGATTGATCTCTTTATCGAATTATAGATTTCTTAGTTGCAACTGTGGTGCCTCTAACAATGACATTGCCTGGATAGGATATTTTCTTGTTTTTCCCTTCCAAATGGCCCTTGAATTGAATATACATGCTTGTCAATTTGTACACTTTTGTGTCTGGGTGTTCCCTTCATGTTTGGCATCTACATCATCAATGCATCCATCAGTGAGCATGAACTAACTGTCAGGACTCAGGAGTTGAGTGTTTTAGACTGTTGACTGGATAGTAGAATTTTGAGGGGGGAAAATATGTTTGTTAGTTCTTTCACAGCTTATTTTCTAATGTAGATTTAGCAACCTTTTGAGAATTAATATCAGATACCGATGTTGCCTGAAATAGCAAAAATGGTATAGCTTTTGAAATAGGTACAGCCATCTGAAATGTAACATTCAAAAGTTTAGGGTATGGGGAAATGGCACATAGTATTTATATATATTTTATTCATAATATCAGAGGAAAACTAAGATTATGAGTTAGAAATTTTGTTATCTGTCAGGGTTCTAGATTTCTTAGTTTGAGGGGGGGAAATATGTCTGTTAATTCTTTCACAGCTTATTTTCGGATGTAGATTTATCAACCTTTTGAGAATTTATATCAGATATCGATGTTGCCTTTTAAATAGCAAAATGGTGTAGTTTTTGAAATAGGTACAGCTACCCAAACTGTAACATTCAAAAGTTTAGAGTATGGGGAAAAGGCACATATTATTTATATATAGTTTATTCATAATATCAGAGGAAAACTAAGATTGTGAGTTAGAAAGTTTGTTATCTGTGAAGGTTCTAGATCTCTTATTTCCCCTCCCGTTTCTTTCGTGTTTTCTGTTCCTCTTCTTTTCTCTGTTTTTTAGTTGTGGGCGAGTCCGTTTCCATCAAGCAAAAACAATTTCTTTTGGGGACTGGAAAAATTCCTTTTCAATTTTCATCAATGTAAATGCCAGGAAATGTTTCCCAGCCGTTTCATACCTAATTCCATGCTAAAAGCTATTCTGGATCCAGAAACACAGGGGGGCTACGTTTTGGTAACTTTAATGGATACCAATTGTTTTGGCATCTAATGTCAGTTTTGCCTCTTGGCAGAGTTGGTTTTTTATTGGCTTTGCTATATTATTGAGTTTCACCTTATGAAACTGACTATTTGAATATGTAACTCTCATGAAAGTTTCTTTCATTAGAAAGGTGAGCTAGTAATATCTAAGTCAATATGGAAATTATTCTCTACAGAGTTGGCTTATCTTATCCTATAGAAGTATTCTAACGATCTCATCAGACACTTGGTCTCTTGTATTATTCTTGTTAGAATTAGGGTAAAGAAGCAAAACAGTAGTATCTTTTCAATTTCTAGACTCAAGAACTTTAACTAGTATACAGATCTAGAAGATCTGAAGTGAGACAGTAGTTCAGAATAGTAACTAGAGCTGATAAACAGAAATGAAAGACTCAGATCTAAAGTTCAGAGGTTAACACAAGAACTCTACTACTAGAATAGTGAACAGATATAGATAAAAGTAATACAGTGAATTAGATCTATAAAGCTGAACTCAAAACATTACACAGATCTGCAGATCTAAAACCAATCTGATCATAAACAGTAAACCAACTATAGAGGCAAATGTAAATTCAATATATAGCTTCAGATCTAATAGTTGATACACAAAACTAAATAGATCAAACWRTACTGAAGTCAAAACCAAGTCCAGATCTGGAAGWGATAARTAGGTAGCAYACCTTGTCTTGAAACCTTACCTCTGAAGAAGTTACAGCAACCACAGGAGATGTAGAACCATTTGTATTATGCTCAGACAAGGTTCAGTTCATAGATCCATCATATGAAGTGGATCTCTTGCCAGAATATGAAAAACTTTCTTGCCACCAAAAGGATAAAACCAAGAGCCCTAACACAGACAAACCCTCAAACAACAGGAGGTTTAAACATTCACAACCCTACACAAGGAAACTGTGGATAAACCCTATTACAGCAGGAGATAGGAGGCCGTACCCAAAGGCATACCACAGCAAGAATAGTAGGCCGCAGACTATAGGCACACCAGACAGCAGATGAGAGAAGACTGCAGCCTATAGGCTCACTACACAGCAATAGAAGGAGAGGCCACAGCCTGTAGGCACCCCACACAGCAAAGAAGAGGAGAGGCCGCAGCCTGAAGGCACCCCACACAGCAGAGCAGAAGAGGGCCGCACCCTAGAACTCAGCCACAGCAGAAAAGGAGAGGGCCGCACACCATACAGGTTTACCACAGTTGATAGGAGAGGGGCCGCACCCCACAGTCAGCACTCAAAGGAAGCCGCAGCCTTACCACAAAAATCTGCAACAGAAAATAGAAGAGGCCGCAGCTAGGAGACTTCACTCACAGCAAAAAGGGGCCGCAGCTTCAACAGCAGAAAGGAGCCGCAGCTAGGATAGGATCCGATCACACTTAGAAACAAGTGATACAAAAGGTGAGTGATATGAGAGCGGGGGGGGGGTTCTATTTATAGTTTAGGTTAGGGGTAAGGTTAAATTAAAATAATAATTAAGATATCATGTTTAAATTAAACAATTTAAACATGGTATAATAAATATTTTAATTTAACTTTAATTAACCCTTAAAACATAAAAAC